>CAHIKZ030000402.1:2255000-2260000 GCA_903632075.3 Acanthosepion pharaonis | reverse complement strand
TATCTATCTATCTATCTATCTATCTATCTATCTATCTATCTAATTCTGCTTATTTCTATCTATCTATCTATCTATCTATCTATCTATCTATCTATCTATCTATCTATCTATCTTAATTTCTTCATATCTATCTTAATTTCTTCATATCTATCTATCTATCTATCTCAATTCGTATCTATATATTTATCTCAGTTCCTATCTATCTATCTATCTATCTATCTATCTATTTCCGTTCGTATCTATCTCAGTTCGTATATATCTATCACAGTTCATATTTGTCTATATATCTATCGAGCTATCTATTGCAGTCCGTATCTCTTTCTCTGTTCGTATCAATCTATCTATCTATCTATCTATCTATCTATCTATCTATCTATCTATCTATCTATCTATCTATCTATCTCTTAATATCGATATGCTTTCGACCATGCCACGTTGAAACACCGGTTCTCGTACGATCAAAGAAGTTAAGCAACGTATAACCTGGTCAGTACGTAGTTGGATGACTTGTTCTGAAAACCAAGTGCCGTGAGCTTCGATGTGCGGGTGATAACGACTCAGAATTGTTAATCGTAAAGCCGAGTTCGAATTCCCGTTGGGTTCGTTATATTCATGTACGCGCAAATACACTTGGGAAGGGTATGAATTCATGTCTTCTCCCCCAAGTTATTTGGGTTAAATAGTAAGACTTGCATCACTAAATCCTTATCTTCCCACAAAATGCTTATAATTTAAATATTTTCCGGCTTTAAATAACTTACAAAAGGTTGATAAACCGTAGAAAATAAATGAAACATTCAAGACGTGGAGAGTGAGGGTATGATGTTGAAAGACCCGAAACGCCTAATAGACCTTTGACTAAAAGACTCACTGATGATGTGGGCCAAAACAGTAAACAGATGCATTCCACGAAATACAGGCGTACATAAAAGCCCCCTCTTTTAAAAAAGGTTTCATTAAAAATGACTGACAGGCTACTGAGATTAAGTCTTTTTATATAATTTTCATGTCTTTTTATAATTTGCCTCTTTTCTGGACATAAATTATGTAGACATTGTTCGAATGTTCTGTATGTCCGAATGCCTTCGACTTTATACTTTTAGACATTATCAAGGGTAAGTTCATTTTTACTTTTAACTGAATGTATGGATTTTTTTAGACTTGTAGGAATATTTTATTTTCCAAACATGGTCAGCAAATTGTGGCCGTGTTCATAGTTGATGTTATTGAGTTTTGGCTTCTTCTATTTTATTAATTACAGGATTATTAATAAAACGAAAGAGCTAAAACATTATATTATAAATCGAGCACTATTTTATTATCACCAGCACTCAATATGCAATAATCTATATCTATCTATCTATCTATCTATCTATCTATCTATCTATATATATATATATATATATATATATATATATATATATTCATACCTCTCCCTCCAGCTATGAGTAAAATAGCAGGACAGACTGGGTTCTATAGCCTTGGATGGCAACTGGTCTAGGAGAAGGACAACTCTGAATTCAAAACCTGCGGAGGGTCGTTTGGGAACCTTGTGGCATTCGGTGCACCAGGTCTCTGTATTCGTTCCTTCAAAAAGTGTGGATGGTCCTGCACGAGGCCTTTGACACTATAATCAAATCTCATGTGCCGGTGTCTGGCTGTCGGTTTCCTGGAAACTCATCTGCTTGACCCTCATACGTCGAATCTCGACGGGAGAGTCGACTATATATATATATAGTTATGAAAGCGAAGACTTTAAAACTATGAATCTTTAAAGTTTTCATTTTCATAATTATATTGATTATTTGCTATGTTATTACATCGAGCTAAATCCACAAAATATCAAGCAATTAGAGGAATTATGTAAGGAAGAATGGGGTAAAGTAATGGTGGATCAGTGTGGAAAACTTGTGGCCAACTATAAAAAGCGACTGGAAGCAGTGAAACAAAACAGAGGCTATGCAACAAAATATTAAATTCATGTATCCAATACTTTTGCAGAGTGTAATTTTGAACTTTGATAAAAAAAATGGATTCAACCAAGAGTTTTTAATTTTCCTTCCACATACAACTAAAGCAACTTTACGAGATATTACTTACCAAATATCAGGCAAAATGGCGAACATAAACTAGAGTTATAACAGAAAAAAACATGTATCCAATACTTATGCGTTTCGCTGTATATATATATATATTATATATATATATATAGATAGATAGATAGATAGATAGATAGATAGATAGATAGATAGATATACATGAAGAGACTGAGATAGTTAAGAACAGAATTATATACATAGATAGATAGATAGATAGATAGATAGATAGATAGATAGATAGATAGATATACATGAAGAGACTGAGATAGTTAAAAACAGAATTATATAGATAGATAGATAGATAGATAGATAGATAGATAGATATACATGAAGAGACTGAGATAGTTAAGAACAGAATTATATACATAGATAGATAGATAGATAGATAGATAGATAGATAGATAGATATACATGAAGAGACTGAGATAGTTAAGAACAGAATTATATAGATAGATAGATAGATAGATAGATAGATAGATATGCAGTCTGTGATAGATAGATAGATAGATAGATAGATAGATAGATAGATAGATAGATAGATAGAAACAGAGAAATAGATAGATAGATAGATAGATAGATAGATAGAGAGAAACAGACTTAGATAGATAGATAGATAGATAGATAGATAGATAGATAGATAGATAGATATAATATCGCACGCACACACACACGCATACACGCACACGCATACACACGCACACGTACACACATAATACCGTACTTTAAGTGCTGGTGCTAGTGTATTGGTTGATCAATAAATCAATAGACTATACTTGGGCTGACGCATTATTTCACAATGACGTTTTTGCGCAATGTTAACAAAATCTTAGAAGTGTCCTTGAATCTTCCACAACACTGTATTGCATTCAATGCGTATACTGTTTAATATTGCATGCAGAAAGGTGTGGTCGTAGAGTTGTTGTGCAGTTGAGGCCATGGCCAGTTTCCTCCACGTAGAATGTCATAGGCTACACGTGGCCGTTGATTCCATCGGTGGAACTCTCTGAAAGGGTCGTTGGCTGAAGTTTAGGAGTTCTTCCGCCAGCAATGCCGTGAGACCACCGCACTGACTGCATACGTAGCTATGAAGCCCAGTCCATAGCATTTTATGCTGCTGATCCGACCATGCGGCAAGTAGTATTGGGTTACAGGGACAAATCTGCGCCATGGGCGAGTCACTTAATAATGTGTAATAATCTGGACGTCAATTTTGACTGCATATTAAAAATTGTTTACTTTCAAGATGGCAAACTCAGATACAAATTCAACACAGAGATAAAAAAAATAGTTAAATATTCTTCTCTTGCTGATAGATTTTTTTTTTGGCAGTGGAGACTTCTGGGGTTATTTGGCCCTCGTTTGATGGCGTTCCTTCGGAGGATTGAGGCGATTGCGTCTCGATTAAGGGATGAGCATCGCGAAACGGAGTGGCTCTTGCAGCGTGTCTCACTGGCGATGGTTCGAGGTAATGCTTTCTCCATCATTGCGGCTGGCAGAGGATAACAACAAAAAAAAGATTGCTTATAGTTACTTTGTTCAAACTTTTTAATTGAAAGGAATACTAGACGAATTAGCAATGAAAAGCAAGAAGATTGGATTATTACGTGTAAGAAGACCAAACGGAAGGCCCAAGTTGTGAGTTACGTACTGGAGACATCAAAATCAAATGTGCCGAAATTTAACTATCTGGGCAATGTTATAGAAAACAGAATACGTTGTTGTCAGCAAAAGAGGCAACCCAACATATGAGCTACGTATTGGTCACGTCAAAATGAAGCAAGTACTGAAAGGTAACTATCTGGGTATGGTATTAGAAAACAGAATGTGTTGTTCAGCAAAAGAGGAATCTCAAGATATGAGCTGGGTCTACTTACGGGATTTAACCAACGTCTTCAGCCACTGTGAAACGTTGTGAATATGGCAATGAAGATGGGGATAACAGCCTGAATAATGTAAATAATGCAAGTAATCATAATACCTCATCTCAGAGATATAGACAGATATTGTGGAATTTTAAACACATAGGACATAGTAAAGGCAAGCGAAGCAGGGCGAAACATCGAGTAAGCTACTTAGCAAAACCTTACGTTAATGGTAACAATGATAAGGACATTAGTCTGACTGTAAATAATATAAATAATGGCAGCTGAAATACAGACAGAATAATATTTGACCTCGAAGGATTAGGACGATTATCTTGAGCACTATTCCTTTGTAAGATGACTTTGATTCTCACTAAGTGCCTGGAAAATCTGTCCCTTCACCAGACTTAGCGAATCAAAGTGAATATCTTCATGTCAAAACGATGATCAAAATTTGTTATCTACTCCGCTGGGAAAATTGCAAGCACCAAAGTTCCTGCCCTGTCTCCCCCACATACTCACCCCCCCCCTCATTCCTATATCTTCATCCATGGGCTGGCATTACTATTCAGCCCCACCCAACACTGTCAGCCTTTCGCTCAATAGAGAAAGATAGGGAGTCATGGAGAAAGAAGACTTAGGGAGTTTCTATTGCTCTACGACCCCCCACCCCTTGCTTTTCCCACGACCACGGTTACGAGTCAGTGTTAAGGTCGTCCGTCATTTCCAGGGAGTAGCCGGGTGGTGACAACGTCAGAAAAGACTTTTTTTTTCTTTAAATTAAGAAAAGGAAGATCATGTTACGCTTGGGTCTGACATAATTACATGTCTTAGTGACGTATGGAACATATATATATATATATATATATATATATATATATATATATATATATATATACAAGTGAACCTACAAAATGGGTATCTGTAGACAAATATGAAACGAAAATTACGAAAAAAAGTGTTAAAACGAACTCTGCCTCCTGTGGTCTTCAGGCAAACCTGATTAAATGAAAAACACCGTCCAGAATAAACACGACAG
>CAHIKZ030000402.1:2207500-2250000 GCA_903632075.3 Acanthosepion pharaonis | reverse complement strand
ACTACCACTACTACGACGACGACTACCACTACTACGACGACTACCACTACTACGACGACTACTACTACTACGACGTAGCCTACTACTACTACTACGACGACTACGACTACTACGACTACCACTACTACGACGACTACTACTACGGCGTAGACTACTACTACTACGATGACTAATACTATTACGACTACCACTACTACTACTACGACGCCGACTACTACTACTACTACGACGACTACCACTACTACGACTACCACTACTACGACGTAGACTACTACTACTACGACGACGACTACTACTACTACGACGACGACTACTATCACGACTACCACTACTACTACGACGACGACTACTACTACGACTACTACTACGACTACTACTACTACTACTACGACGACGACGACGACGATGACTACTATGGATGCTACTTCTACTACGACTACTACTACGAATACTACTACTGACATATTTACTCACGCTAAGTTTACGGTAGCGGTGTTTGTTGCAGGTTCCACCTCAGGTGGCTTAAGTGAAATGTAGCCGAACAGACAGACAGAACGACAAACGTTACTTTATATTCTAATTACAAAGCAAATTGCGGAGAATTGCTCAAAGAATTGGTACCCAGGAAACCAAACGCTTCGCGCAGTAAAAAAATATAAAATAAATTAAACAAAAAATAACGTATAAATTCATCGACACTTTCCCTTAAAATGTGGTATGGACAACTCATCGGAAAGACACTAGTTACTTGGCGTCTTGTACACGAAAAACGACTTGGGAATGAGGCATTTACCTTTGGCCTCCAGTAAGAAATGGTTCTTTCTCTAAATTCTGCTGAGAAATTCCAATATAGCCATTCCTCAATTAACGACTATGTTCCGCTGCAATGACCTGGTCGCTAAACGAGGTGATCGGTAAATGAGGTAGTCGCTAAATGAGGTTGTTGCTAAATGAGAAATTCTAACAGATCTCTATTTCGGGAATCTTTCTTTTCTTTTTATGTGCCATTTCAGGACGTAGGCGATCATGGATCTCCACTTCCCCTTATCCCTTGTATCCTCAATAAGTTTCGTCCCTCTGCCAGAACACCTTCTTTCATTCACTTGCTTAAGCCCGCCAGATATGGACATGCGTTTCTTTCCCTTGTCTCTCTTTCCCTCTGTTCGACTCGTGAGTATCAGATTCTCCAGGCCTTCCGTGTCCCAGAGATTTCAGCTTCCTCTTCCTGATTGTTTGCATCCTCTTCAAGACCTCATCACTGCTCCCATCGTTGCTCATCGGGCTATGATATCATCTCATCCTTCTGTAGAACCTCGAGTCTTTTCTTCATCTTTGAGAAGACTGTCTAACATTCACTGCCGTAAAGGACAGATGTTACGTAGCAGCTCAGTACTCTTTTCTTTGTTACCAAAGAAATCCTCGTCTCGCAGTACCCAATCTACTCTGTATTGAGCACTCTTTTAAAAATAGCATTTGTTGATTATTGGAATTTATTCCGGATACACCAATGCGGTCCTTGACCATTCCAATACGTGTACGGATCTCAGTGTCGCACTTACCGTCCTCTGTCAGAGCATTTCCTGATATTTAAACTTTAAAAACGACTTGTGAATTAGGTATTTACCCTTTGCTTCCAGTAAGAAATAGTTCTTTTTTCAAAATTCTGCTGAGAAATTCCAGTATACAACCCCTCCTCACTTAACGACTATGACCTAAACGAGGTGGTCGCTAAACGATTGGAGTCGCTAAACGAGGTGATCGCTAAAGGAGAAATTGTAACAGATCTTTATTTCAGGCATACTACGCATGGAATGGGGTCACCTCGAGGTGGTGTAATGGTTAGCAAGCTTATCTCGTTAGAACAATTACAACTGAATAGTGAGTTCGATCCTCACCAGATGCTCCACACTTTTAGTCTAAACGCTTGGAAAAATGCTTGCTACGCATGAAATGTGTTTGTGTCTAAAGGTTTAAATAGCCTTAATGTTATTTTATTCATTTGCAATTTATTTCAAATGCTTGTATAGTAGTGTACTGAACAGTAAATGCAATAATCAAATTGAAAAAATACTTCCGTATTCTGTAGGTCACTTCCGTGTGTACATTGTAAATGCAGAGCAAGTAACTTTTTATTTTTCACATCAGTTGTCCATTTTATTTATTTTGATTCATTTTGAAGAAAGTGAAACATCTTGATCAAAGTTTTCGGACTGTATACAAAATGGCAATTCACAGATAAGGAAAAGGAATCTGCGGAGGGCCATAATCGCCTAGACCTATGAGACATGACATTTAAAATAATTTTTGTGATGGTTACACATAAGAATATCTCAGTAGTTTTCCTTCGTCTTCTTTCTGAGGATTAAAAAATATCTACCAAAATAAAAGTTACGAGTTCTCCATCCAAAAAGTTTTGGCTAAACATTCTAAACACAATTTATTTAAGTTATTTTTTACATATTTTACTTAAGTCCGTGGAATTTCATTAAAATAATAATAATAATAATAATAATAATAAAAACACTGGCGGCCTATGTAGAAACCCAATAAAATCAGTCAGTCAGTTTTATATGCCATGCGTGGCACACGCTTAGGCGATCATGTATCTTTCGATACATGACTGACAAGGCAGATTTTATTTTCTCGCAGTAGGTTGCCATTTCTTTCTGTGCTAGACTAGTTGCCATCCAAGGCTATAGAACCACGTCTGTCAAAGCTATTTACACGTAGCTGGGTGGGGAGAAGACGAGGATTCATATATTTCCCAAGGGTAATAGCACGTAAGTGAATGTAATGAATTCGAACTCGGCTCTCCGATTCCTCAATCCGAGCCGCTATACATTACTCCACCATGCCTTCTCTTCTAATAAAATCACTCCTCACGTTCGGACGAGCTGGTCGTTAAGTGAGAAGTTGTAACTGACCGCTATATCAGGCGTGGAATCGCTTTGTGTCAAACAGCTTCAGATATCTGTATTGTTATTTTCGCACCTTTTGTAACATTTAAAATTTATTTCTAAATGTTTATACAGTAGTGTACTGAAAGGAGGTCCGGTAGAGTAATGGATGAAAGAGCAGGGTTCGAATTTCAGTCGCATCCATGACATTCACTTACGTGCTAATATCCTTGGGAAACTTATGAAACCACTTCTTCACCTCTAAATAGGAGGACAGATTGCGTTCTATAATATTGGGTGGCAAGCCTTCCAGGAGAAGGTAACTCTGAAATAAAAAAACGGCCTGGAAACTATCTTGCGGCTATTTTGGTGTCACGGGATTTGTGATCGCGCGAATGTACTGAAATGTAATAAACAAATTCGATATTTAGCTGAATACCCTTGGGAGAGGTATGCATCCTCTTCTTCTCTAAATAGGAGGACAGCTCTATTGCCTTGGATGGCAACCCTTCTAGGAGAATGTAATTCTGAATTCAAAAACCGGCCTGGAGACTATCTTGTGGCTATCTTGGTGTCACCTGATTCCCGATTACGCGTGTGTACTGAAACGTAATAAACAAATTCGAAAATTAGCTCTATATTCTGTGTAATTACTGTTTAAATACGATATAAGTAAATTTCTATTTATTTTTCACTTTATTTATTTTCATTTTATTTATTTACAACCGATGTAGATCACATCTCTTCTCTACATAAAACGTTTGAAAGCACGTGCGATACTCTGCTCGCGTCAGCCGCCAGTCAGGGAAGGTAGCACAGTTTCGGTGGCTAGGTCGGTACTGTCACCTCTGGCGCCACCAGCAGCTTTTGCCACCGAACTGAGTATGACTTTTGTATACGTGTCAGTCTCTTGCGATTACTTTTTACAACTGCAACTGAAATTTCCAACGTTGTGTTAAAAAAACAAAAAACACACAACGCGCTGGTAGCGACCGTTATTGAAGACGTAGAATGGAAGATACACAGACATGTTTCACGTCGGAAGTAGCCTTGTATTGCAGGGAATGATTTTATTTAACTTTATTTATTTTGGATCATGACCAAATCCAACTCGATGCCTGTTGAACTGTGGTCTGGAGACGATGTGAAGCAAGCTGTCAATTCCAGTCATTGATGCAGACCTTCAAAAGGAAGGAAACGATTGACAGTCCAAGGAATCGACGGCACCCGACATAAAATATGTAGCACATGCTGGTCGTCATTTAAAGAAGTAAGGGGGTACAAACAAAAAGATTTGATACTGTCACCTTTTCTGTTTCACTGAAACAGGCATTAAACATCTATCTTCTCACTTTTTTTTCCATTTAAACCAAGCAACGTCTCTGATATGTCTTTTCTGTTTTTCCATCTGATCACAACAGAATAGTGCATTACTTATGAGGTATTAGCACGAGACGTTAAACAACTTTACCTTCTCTTCTTTCTTTTTCTCCCGGGATAGATTGTTCTAGTTCAACGTGCCATGCCTTTTCTAAATATCTCAGTGTCAAAAGCCTTCTATAGGACTAGTTCACAGTTACTTTGATTCTCTACATACAACATGTGAAAGCACGTACGATACCTTGCCCTTGACGGCCGCCAACCATTTGTTTTTGAAACTGCAAGTGAAATTTTCAACGTTGTGTTAAAGTACACACGGCGGCCGTAGCGACCGTTATTAATACCGTAGAATGGGAGGTAAACATATGTCATTCACGTCAGCAGTAGCATTGTGTTGCAAGGCATGGATTTATCTAACTTTATTTATTTGGATCCTGGCCAGATCCAACTCCATGCCTGTTGAACTGTGGTCTGGAGACGATGTGATGCACGCCTCAGGCTCCGGTCAGTGATGCCCACCTTCAAAAGGTTTGGTTTTGGTTTGGTTTGTTGTGTTTTACGGCATATCAACCTCATTGGGTTATTTAATGTCGACAACTTTTTTTTCCTGGTCATATTTTGTTTTGTCAAAAATCTATTTCTGGTAATTTTTTTTTCCTCAAAAATGTATAGCTGGTAATATAAGTTTTAAAACATGTATTGCTGCTAATAATTTTTTTCAAAAATATATTGCTGGTAATAGTTTTTTTTTTCTTCAAAAATTTATTTCTGGTAACAATTCTTTTACAAAGTATGTCTGGTATTAAAAACCATTTTTACGTTTTTATAATGCTTTTTACCTTAGTTTCAAGGTTACCTATTTGCCTATAGCTGGGACCCTAACAGGAGCTACTACCCTGGGTTAGGGTGGACCAGGGAACACCAGCAAATTAGAGGTGGTTCCACGCTCCTCAAAACCTCTTGATCAGGGGCTTCGCTGCTGGATGTAGTTTATCGTCTTACCCATGACGCCCTTCAAAAGGAAGGACATGATTGAATGTCCAAGGAATGCACGGCACCCGACTTCAATAGGTAGGACATTACTCGTTCATTCTTTTTCTCCACACAGTCTGGCCGCAGTGATTTGTAGCGGTTTTTCTTTCGTTCGTTCACCTCCTTCTTGTTCTCCTCCCAATGGAACCGTTAATTCTACTCGGAGGACAAACTTCTTTAAATCAGGCCACGCTGCAATGTCAGGGTGTGCGTCTATCTAAATGATGTGAACCGGAAATTGCAGAGGTGTTCTAAGATCAACTAGTTGGGAGTTATTTGGGTTTTTCGCACAGGGCGTTCACCTTCTTTGTGAAAACGGATCTTAGATCACAGGTAAGATTCAACATTAACCTAAAAACTCGACTTATATTCTTAAATAACCCTGTTAGATCGAGACATTCAAATCGCTACCATGCATTTTATATAAAAATGGGCAATATTAACATTACCATTACTATTATTAGGAGGCAAGGTGGTGTAATGGATAGTGGCTCGGATTGAGGAATCGAAGAGCCGAGTTCAAATTCCAGTCGAATCCATTATACGTTCTAATACCCTTGGGAAAGGTAAGAACCCTCTTCTTCCTCTGCTATGGGTAAATAACAGGACAGATTGAGTTCTATAGCCTTCGATGGCAACTGCTCTAGGAGAAGGACAAATCTAAATTCAAAACCTGCGGAGGGTCGTTTGGGGGCCTTATGGCACACCTTGAACCAGTTCTCTGTATTCGGCTCTTCAAAACGTGTAGTTGGTTCAGCACAAAGCCTTCACCAGGTAGTCTATTTGAATGATGTGAACCGGAAATTGCAGAGGTTTTCTAAGATCAACTCGTGTCATATTGGGATTTATTTGAATCTTTCGCACAGGGCGTTCATCTTCTTTGTGAAAGCATATCTTAGATCACAGGTAAGATCCAACATTAACCTAAAAACCGAGTTATATTCTTAAATAACCCTGTCAAATCAAGACATTCAAATCGCTACCATGAATGGCGTAAAGATATTTTGTCAGTTTCTTGGTAATGGGTTACTTGACACTCATATGTCGAAAGCGACGGGAGGGTCTATTATGCATTATTACTATTCTGAATTCTGAGAATGGTAACTTAATGCATTTTTGAGGAATAAAAATTTCTATTGATTTTAACAGTCATTTTCTAAGTCTGCGGCTAAGAAATTTAATTCACTGTATTGCGCGAGATAGGTCTACTCACACAAATTAATCTTCTTTTATAAATCTACCATGGATCAGTGCATAGAATATTGTTGCCAAATCTGTTTTGGTGCCTCGACTATGTATCTAGAGATTCTTGACAAAATCCAAAGAAGAATCTGTTATGTTATCGGCCCTGAACTAGCACCTCGGCTTTAATATACTTCCCGATAACTTCACGTATTTTTTCTGTAATTTTTTCTATAAATATTTGCATGACAATTGTCGTGATAAACTTTACTCTTCGGAAACTCGACTTCATGAAGCTACGCGTAGTACTATTTTGTCAATGAGGTTTCATTATTTTATTTACGGCTCAAGTTGCTAAATATAACCGTAAGTTCTATTCTATTAGTTTCTTCTCTCGCACTTCTCGCCTGTAGGGCTCGCTTCCAACTTCTTGCTTTCCTGTCAACTACTATCTCAAAAATTAAATTTAAGTGTTAATTTCTGTCTCCTTGAAACCCCTGCATTTTATTGAATTCTATTGGTTTCCTTCACTCTCAGTAAAACCTTGCATCTTAGTGGCTTTATTGCCTTGCTTTGGGTGAAATGATTAAAAGAAGTATTAGTTAAACTTATTTTATAAACACACACACACACATATATATATATATATATATATATATATATATATGAATAAAAATAAAACAGACCACTTTTAAGGTTCAATGTAATAAGTTATTTCACCATAACCCTTTTAAAGGGCTCTGGATCATCAGACTTTACTTCCCTTATTTACTTTTTTTTATTCAAAAAAAATTTGCTCTGAATTTACATTGAGCTGTGTGGATATCATCCTCCTTGGGTCTACCCATACGGATTACCAAGTTTTGCATAAACTAAATATATATATATATATATATAAACAGAAGTAAACTTTTTCAGTTGACTAGAAAGTACCCAAAACAAACCCTACCAGTTCAAGGAACGCAAAGAACGGAACAAAGAAACAAAGAACAAAGACTTACCTAAATAAACAGCTTTGAATGTCTACAGGAACACACACACACACACATATATATATATATATATATATATATATATATATATATATATATATATATATTTATAATATTAGTGGTCCATATATATATATATATATATATATATATATATATATATATATATAAATTCCCAAGAGGATAGAATCCAGGTAGAACTCAATGTCCAGGAAAGAGTAAGAATATATTATAAAATTCTCAAACACTAATATTCCATGATAATTTAATTTATTACATTGGAATTGTAATCACGATCCAAATCATCAGACCTACAAATTGTTTTTTGTAGGTCTGAATTGGTTCGTGATTCAATCCAATCTAATAAATTATAACCATGGAATATTAGTGTTTGAGCCATATATATATATATATATATATATATATATATATATATGTGTGTGTATATATGTATATGTGTGTGTGTGTGTGTGTGTGTGTGTGTGTGCGTATATATATATATATATATATATATATATATATATATATATAAAAAATGGTTGAAATCCGACAATTATTTAATATATCATATGTTGAGAATATGATATATTAAATATATTCGTGAGCAGATAAGATCGATCGAGAAAAGCGTCGAAGATTATTTGTTTATGAATAGTAATTTCGACTTTGCTTTAACCAGACGCTTCTCTGTAGCTAAATGGCATAGCACGTCAGATCAAATGACGGTTTCCGTATAGTGATGCGGGTCCAATGAAATTCCTCGAACATTCAGGCCGGTAAATGAATTAATACTTTTTTATTATTTACTTAAATAAATTGTATCTATAAAAGTAACGTATAAACAGAATATATATATTCTTGACCGTCCGAAGAGCCGGAATATGAGCCAAATAAACCTTCTGAATGTCTTTTGTCGCAATACCGACGCTTAGTCCTTCCCCAAATCCATCGAGCATAATACAGAGAAAGTTTAACTTTTCATCCTCCATCTTTAGGGAATTCATTTGTGGACAAAGCGTCAACATTCAACAGTGTCTGATTAGCAAGTGAACTATGCAAGATTTCAGTCTTAAAGACATGAGAAGTCAGCACCAAAACAAACTTCAGAGTAAAGTTGCGGCCATTTTATATTAACAATGAAAGTCAGGCGCGAACTTTTACAATGATTTGATACTATAATCTTGGGAAAAATGAACAAGATGACTGATGATAGCTTCAGATGCAGGTTGCTTAATTTAGCCTTGTCATTCTCTTAGACTATTTGATACCAAAGGCTGGAGAACTCTGTCCGCCATGTTATTTAAGCCGTATATTTCATGGCTGATCAACTTTTATGGGCAGATAATGCAGATACGATTTATCCTAAGGTATTTCTACAAAACCGGCCCTAAGGGCTACATACAATAAAACATAATTGACTACAGCAATAAACGATTGTTCTGATGAAGATTTCTTGCTTTAAATTCTTTTGTGTACTCGTTTGCTGTCCAGGAAAGACTCTAAAATTTATAAAACTTTAAAAAAAAAAAAATTATCGTGGTAAGCCATTAACGAGAAATGGTTTTCTCTTTTATCTGTTTACAGCAACATAGGGTATATGGATAGTCAGTTCATCGGTGACTTAAACGTCACCTACACCAAGCTTTTCCTGTGGGGGGGGTGTAGTCTGTTAAATGAACCTTCTTGTAATTTCAGCGAACATCCAGAGCAGTGGTGAAGAATTGACTGCATAGCTATGTATGCTGCAAGGGCAGTGATTAGACGGCGTCGTTGGGCGGAGGGATTCCGAGATTGAAGTCAATAAAAACGACAATGGATAAAGTGTGTGGCTTCAGAAAGCGACAACTTCGAAGGAGATTAAATGCCGAATTAATATGTGTTGTAGTTTTCTTTTTACAGCACAGATATTTTTTTAATCAGCCCTTGTATAATATCCCTGCGCAGTCAGAAATAAATGTCAATTCCTGACCACTGATAATCCCTTCACAATACTTTTTATAGTATATATATATATATATATATATATATATATACATAGAAAAAATTTCAAATTAAAAAATAATAATGTTTTATTTTATGAAAGTATTTATTTATTTATTTATATATATTTGATATTTCAAATTGTCCTCAATTTTTCAGCAGAAAAAAAGAAACATATTGGATTTTAAAATTAAATACACATAAACTAGGGTTGAATAGGGACTTAGTTGTTTTAAATCTTTATAAATATTTCAATAGTTAAGCAATATTTTTAGATATAGTAAAAAAAAATTTTTAAACAACATTTAAAATATTTATGACAGTTAGATTTAAGTTAGGAATATCCGAACAGTGTCGTTCCATATCACGTGACGTCCGCGTCTCGCGAAGGACGCTACTTGCTAACAAACAGTAATTTTAATTTATTTGTAACAAACAGTTATTTCTGATGAAAAATTGAGGACAATTTGAAATATCAAATATATATATAAATAAATAAATACTTTCAGAAAATAAAACATTATTATTTTTTAATTTGAAACTTTTCTATATATACATATTAAGAAAGTATACGTGAAAGCTCATTATGCTATATATATATATATATATATATATATATATATATATATATATATATATATATATATATATATTAGTAATGTATATTCGTTATACATATAATAAACCTACTCTATTATTAAGGTTTCTATACATGACCACTTCTTGGTGATTGACAAAGAATATGCATTCCTAGATCACTAGAACTGCCAGTCTATAAAGAAATGCTATTTAGAATTACCGTATATTCCGTCTTACAAGACGCTGCGGCTTGGAAGACGCACCCTAATATTGGAAAGTAATTTCCAAGGAAAAAAAGTAATTCTCAGTCAACCCATTCAACATACGTCCCTCACATACCTCACTCGTATTATTTACATTAATCACTCGTCCGATTTTGTTTGTATGGCAATGACATACTAGTCAAGAGCAGAAAGGCTCCTGCCGCTGCTAGGAAACAAACCACGTTTAAGCTTCTCGCTCGGCTCCAGGAAGGTTTATTGTCTTGAAAATACTTTAGCTACGTACTGAGGTTACATCATATAAAAAGCTGAATTAGATAGATAACTAACATTATAGTGTAATGACTCAACATACAAATCCAGGTCCTTATCAGTCAAGGCAATTAGGTGACTGTCCAAGTTTAATTGAGCCTCGGCGTTGTCTTATATTCATCTTGTAAGACGCATACGTATTTTTCAGGGTATTTCTTAGGAAAAAGAAAGTGTCTTGTAAGCCAGAAATTATGGTAATTTGTGCGGGACACAAACTTTTATTAAGACTTTAAAAAGTATCGCTAATCAGGAATTAAAGCAAGCGTTACTACAGAATAGCAATGCAGTATGTACAATATAGATGTATGTATTGCACAACATTATGTATGTGTTGCAGAACAATATGGGTGTATGTATGTATGCTTTGCACCACAATATGCATGTATGTATGTATTGCACAACAATATGTATGTATGCATGTATTGCGCAACAAGATGTATGTATGTATCACACAACAGTATGTATGTATTGCATAAGACAATATATGTATGTATTGCACAACAATATGTATATATGTATGTATTGTTGTCATAAAGCATTAACCATATATGTTATGTATTGCAATAAAGAAAAATTATTAGATATAAAAAAAGTAAATGTATAAAAACAGAAATTTATTGTCTTTTCGCAAGCGACATACATGATCAGCCACATGTACAAATTTTTCTCCCTATCCTCTTCCATTGAACCAAGGGCAATATGAATGTATGGTTCTAAGATTTCGCGTTTTGACCATGCAAACAACACCATCATGGTCTCGTATTCACGTCGGGACGTATTACATCACAATAAACACTGTATTTGCGCATGCATGTATTGGTCAAGGACAACAACCCATGTATGTATGTATGGACATGAAAACCAAAGAACAGCATTTATGTATGTATTGAAGACAATATATGTATGTACTGAGATGAGGAAGAATATGACCAGTGATTGAAAGGGTACTGATCAACTCAACCAAAATGCCTGTTGAACAACAATATGAATGTATGTATCCATTTGTCACAACAATATGTATCATATGCATGCAAAACTTTGTGAAACAAGATGTATAAGTTGGTTGGCTCAACAGTATGTATTGCTCGCGCCTTCTATTCTTTTAGATGTCAAATGAATGTTCTTTTTTGCACGTTATATAATATTTATGTATGTTTAATTTTGAAAAATCGACAATCTGTTCTTCGTTGATTCCCTATTCGCTTCCAAAGATAATGTATGTATGTTTTTTAGAACCCGTGGTTCATCTATATATGTTCGTAACAATGTAAAGACAATGTATGTATGTATTGCAAAAGACAATGTATGTATGTATTGCACAACAATATAGGTATCGTCATCTGTTTTCTTCATTCTTGTTCTTTTATTGTCCTCTCTCTCCATTTTTTTTTCTGTTATTCTCTAACCCCTTGCGTCTTTGTGGCTTTATTTTCTTGCTTGGGATGGAATGATTTAAAAAAAAAATACTTTCCTGTCATACATCTTATATACGAATCTCTTATTCTGGCAATATATGACTTTTTCTTTGCCATTAAAGCGTCTAAATTTCGTTTTTTTTTTCTCGAGGATCATGTCCGAGTAAGACGTTTTTTTTTTCCAAACAAGGATGAAGAGAAAAGAAATATTATGAAGATTTATTTCTATTTTTCGCATATATTACTGTGACCTCGTATTTTGTTTGTGTCTACGTAAGTAAATGACTTTGTGTTCTTCGGTGCTATTGTTGTTATTTTCTTGAATAGATTTCTTCGACGGTCGCTGTCTCGTTGTTTGCGAAACGGGAGAAGAGATTTTACGTTGAGCAAAAAGCGGGAAACGTATCATCTGACGACTTTGTTTTCGTGTGGAATCGGGATCGGTTTACGAAAACATTTATCTGCAATCTTTTGCAACAGATGGACCCAAGTGTGCTGAGGAGTTATTTTTCTGCTCCTACTTATTACTAAATTTTTTTTTAAAAAAAAAAGTTTTATAAATTTTAGAGTCTTTCCTGGACAGCAAACGAGTACACAAAAGAATTTAAAGCAAGAAATCTTCATCAGAACAATCGTTTATTGCTGTAATCAATTATGTTTTATTGTATGTAGCCCTTAGGGCCGGTTTTGTAGAAATACCTTAGTATACATAGTGATAGAAAAGTAACTCCCTATTTTATGTATAATGGACTCTCCCGTCGAACTATAATTTTTAAAAGGCGGGAGTTTTCCTTTCTGCACTTATCGACCGCATCTTATCAACGTTCTACTTCTCCTGTGTATGCTGTCCCTTCATAATGTGCGTGATCATGCCCACCACCCAAACAAAACCTTTTAAGCTCTGGGCAACAGTTTTCTTTTATTATTCCTCTCATTCTCCCTTTACACCATCTATTCACATAACCACGTTAGGTAGATTATTCTCTGTTGCTTTCTATCCATCTTGCCTTCAATATGTCCTGTTTTATAAAAACCTACTTTCCTCGTTATGTGTTTATAGAATTTTTGTTGCGATGTGGGGTCTGGTAACACACAACACTTAACCCTACAGAATCAGTCGTGATAGTAGTATTCAGTCCTCAGCAAAACAAGACATTGCAATAGTATTATCTTCTTTTCTTTCTAGACAATTACCCAGGACTAGTTATCATTAATGGATCAGTCCATTCATAATAGTAAGGGGACTAACTGGCTCTTACCACATCTCCCCTTTTGAAACTAACTTCCTACGGTGTTAAGATCCAAAACTTATGTAGGCTGTCTCTTTCTTTTACTGGAGCTGTCTTAGACATAGGTACATCGAAAACATCATAGAGAACCGCCATCGGCTCCTCCTCTCGAATTCTCTCTTCGTTCTTGTACCTTTCTCTTATTTGATCAAGATGTCTCTTATGCACACATGTAAGTTTCTTTTCTTTCTAGACAATTACCCAGGACTACTTATCATTAATGGATCAGTCCATTCATGATAGAAAGGAGGATAATTGGCTCTTATCACAATTTTTTAACATTTCTATTTTTGATTCTAAGTATAAGCATCCTTTTTACTTCCATTTTCCTTATAAAAAAAAAAAAAAACGTCCTCGTTATAGACTCTTTCAGTCCATGGTATTCTCAGCATCCTTCTGTAGAATCACATATATGTTACCTCATCCCTCTTCTTCATCTGTGAGGAAATTGTCCAGCACTCACGGCCATATAGAATGGTTGATATTACATAACAGTTCAATACTCTTTTCTTAGATTCTAACGAAATTCTCCTGTTACTTGATATTTACTGAGCTACTGGAAAACATCTTTCGCAACTGCTATGTGCCTTCGGATTTCGGTGTCACATTTTCCATTCGTCTGCATACGTTCTCTCTCTCTCTCTCTTGTGTGTGTGTGTGTAGTGTATTCGATGGTTAGCCGAAACCTAAACCATTTTTTTGGCAACAAAACGGATGTCATTTTGGGAACGTACTCAGTTGTCATCAAAACGCCCCTGATTGAACTTCTGGTCTGCGTCCTCATCATGACCGGGACAGATAGATTCTACACCTCACGTGCCAGGGATTTAGGCAGGATATCGCATGATACAGATGTGGTATGCCCACCCAACTCCGAGATAAAAATCCAAAAAGTGTGTGTTCAGAATTAAGAAAACTGAGTTAACAACTTTGCGCGTATTTTTCCTTCTATCAAATTACTTTTATGTCAAGTCACCCTACGAAAGCTACTCGTATGATATGATCCAGTATTTCTGTGGCATCAACCATTGAACCTGTTTTTCCATCAAGCTTTTTCTGGCGGGGAAGTCGGTTAGACATTCAGTTATTTCCTTGCAGACTCAACATCTATCTAGTATAATGCGATTGACTGGGCTCCATAGCTATGGATGCATTCATTGCAGTGATAACACAGCAAAACCATGAGGAAATTTGCCTAGACTGAAGTCAACGTTCAGGGCTGGGGGTTCTTCCAGTAGAATTAGCGGTCACGTGTCCGTTAACGGTAGTGACTTTAAAATTGGAGGACATTTGTAGTATTGTGCCCATTCAATTTTATATTGTGCCCATTAAATTTTGTTTTGTGTCCATTAAATTTTGTATTGCGCCTGTTAAATTTCGTACTGTGCCCATTAGATTTTTTTTTATTGTGCCCATTAAATTTTGCATCATGCCAATTAAATTTTGTAGTGTGTCTATTAAATTTTGCATTGTGCCCATTAAATGTTGTTTTTACCATTACACGCTAAGCATGAGCGAAATCTTCTCCGGTTAACAATCCAGATAAGTGGAGTGCCAAGTGGCAGCGACACTACGAGTACACCCAGTCATGGGATATCATTATGATGGCCAGGATAAAGATGACAGGGTGTAAAAAGTATTGTTTTCTTTTCATGACGATCAAATTAGCCCGGTTTACGACCACATCACTTTGAAAACCAGGTTCCCGTACGATCACTAAAGTTAAGCAATGTTGGGCCTGGTCAATTCCTACATGGTTGACCACTTGGGAATACCTGCTTCTGTAAGCTTAGATGTGCGAGTGGTGTATTGGATAACAGCTCGTAATTGTTAATCGGAGAGCCGAGTTCGTATTCCAGTTGGGTTCGTTTCGCACAAATAGCCTCGGGAAAGGTAGGAATCCATCTCTTTTTCTCCCTATCAGAACTCAACTTGGTATCTATGCTGATGGCATAATTTACTTCTGCTTCGATAGTTTGATCAGATTGATATGGTCAAATTGATGGCTGATCTAAAGAAAAGACTTTCAGTCTGTTGTTAACTGGAGCAGATTATGACCTATATATATATATATATATATATATATATATGTGTGTGTGTGTGTGTGTATGTATATATATATATATATATATATATATATATATATATATGATTCAAGCATATTTGGCGAGATAATTGAGACGTTTTATTTCTATATTAATTTTAAGCCTTTCAAGTCCACGAATTCATTTTTTGGTGGCTGTAGAAAATTGATTAAGAAAAATTCCAAAATTTTCGTTCAAATATTTTTTTTATTTTACCAAGTATTTTCAATCTCATCAGATGAAATCCAAAGTACTTTTGAGAATAAAAATTATTTGAAATCGATATTAGATCGAAATCAGTTCCAAATATCAGCAGATGTCTAGTAATTTACGGCCGCGTTCCGGTTTGGTGGGGTATATTAGGACCGATTAAAAATTATACAAACTCAAGCCGTTACATAGGAAAATGAATTATTTAACATGTGATAGAAAAGGTGCGATATCCAACACAAAATATAGGAAGGTCGGGAAAATTCGTATTTTTGTCCCAGAGGAAGTTTGAGAGAAAAAAGTCGATAATATAACACGCGATCAACGAAAGCCCATCATGTTCTCGCCACAGGCGATATTTCATTGAAATATAACACGAGAATAACAAAAACCGGAAATCTCTGTATTTTATCCACAGGCGGGACTTGATGGTAATCTTGATGACAACACGAGAAATAGAAAAACTCCTAATTCTCTCGACACGGACGAGATGAGAAACGAAAATGTAAATAAGCTGAGACGAGATTTGAAAGAAAAAATCGATAATATAACACGAGATCTACGAAAGCTCTTCCTTTTCTCGGCACATGCGAGATTTGATGGTAATATTATATTAGAAAGACAAATAAAAATACCGGAAATAACAATGTAACACGAGAATTATGAAATCTCTTTTACTCGGCACTGACGAGATTTCATCGAAATGTAAGATGAGAAACAAAAAACAGAAAATGTTCACATTTTTATCTCAGACGACACTTTGATGAAAAGTAGATATTATATCAAGGAAAACAAAAGTCCTTCTTTTTCTCGACGCAGTCAAGATTTGCTGAAAATATAAGATATCGTATTTTACGTTAGACGAGATTTGAATGAAAAGTGTATAAAATAATAACAGAACAACGAAATCTCATCTTTTTCTCGACATGGATGAGATTTGATGTGAATATTCTTTAATCAATTTCATCCCAAGAAAAGCAAAAAAGCCACTAAGACACAAGAGTTTAATGAGTGTAAAAGAAAAAAGAAAAGAAAAACACATGAAGAGAGGGAAAAATAAAATATCTAGACTTTAGATAACGATTGACAGTGCATCAAAGTTTTTGAAGTTGGCTGGAAAACAAGAAACAGGGAGAGAGTTCCACAAGCATAAAGTATTGGGGAAGAAACTATTAGCTTAAAACCTACGGTTACATCTAACTGTTTCAAGTGTAAAATGATGAGACTTTATTTCCTATCTAGTACTGACCTTAAATTCATAAAGTCTACATACTATAGCGGAAAATTCATCCGAACAGTTACGTTGAAAGTACTTATGGAAAACGCCCTGGGAAGTAGCATTACAGCGGTGGGACAGTAAGTGATGCCTGGATGCCAGGTCAGGACCAATAAAATTGCAGATTCTTTATTAGATTCTATCAAGAATCTCAAAACATATAGCAGGAGCACCAGACTATATGCGGCAACAATATTGGAGAAACAGAAGAACTAAAAATCATATTTTTTACAAGAGACGAGATTTGAAAAAAAAAATGAAAAGAAAAAATATAAAAAGGGATAATAAAACACGAGAATCAAATAAACATGAAAGTTTTGCATTAAAGAAATCGAAAAGTATGAAAGCGCATAACGGTCAAAACGTCGTGAATATGACAACAAAGATGAGGACAACTGTGTGAACAATGTAAATAGTGTGAATAAAAACAATAAGCAGATTTTTCAGAAAGTAGGAGTGACCGTCAGTATTATTCCGCTCTTGAATATTTACGAAGAAACTTACAGCAAGTACACCCTTGTGCAAATTACTTGAAACAACCGCTTTAGTTTCCTTTCTTTCACCATACAGTCAGTTTTAGACCCACTGGAGTAACAGGCTGTAATCGATTTCTATTCTTTCCTAAGATTAGGACAATTGCAGTGGTGTGCAGTAATATGAATCTATTTTCGTCTATAATTTCTGTGATGTACTCATAATGTATTTCCAAAAGCTTTATATACACCCATGTGCAAATTAATTGAAACAACCATTTTAGTTTCCTTTCTTTCATCATACGGTCAGTTTTAGACCCACTGGACTAACAGGATGTAATCGATTTCCATTTTTTCCTCGGATTAGGTCATTTGCAGTTGTGTGCAGTAATATGAATCTATTCTCAAGATGTATGGTGAAATTTGCTTGGTCTTGAAAAATACTACTACTACATCATCCGTGATTGTATCAGATTTTTATCACACCCAGATACTATTGTCACAACTGTTGATGAGTTGTCCTACGGCCATTATCTGTTTTGCGATGTCAACGAACACTCATTGCCACTTTTGTAATGCCAACGAATATTCGTTGACACTTTCGTAATGCTCATTATAGTAGAAACTTGGTAATCGCAGATACAACTATAGTATTCAGTTGAACAATGCTGGTGTCAAATATCACTTGCACTAGTAGTACTTGCTCGATAATACTCGCTCGAAAAGTAATCGGTATAGTTAAATAGTATCGGGAATAGAGGTCTGTATCGTAATAAAGGATATAATAATAATAATAATAATAATAATAATAATAATAATAATATAGGATAGAATAGAAATAGCATTCGTTTAGACGTCACGCTTCTTTCGACGTATGCGTTTCCTATAATGTTGTGTTTGCTCACTGGCGATCTACGTTCAAACCCAAGTTTCGTCAGCGTCACTTTATTCCTATACTAGCATCATGGCCCGGGGTTTCCTGTGCTTGATTAAAAAATCGTACTACTCATACAGCAATCGCTATCACTTGACTTAAAATATTTTTACCCTTTCTTGCCTTTAAAGGAGTGCCCTTTGCTGTGCTGATGTTGCTACATGCCTTACTTCTTGCCTATCTCACACTGCGATTTTTTCTAAGCTCTATACTAAACATTAAATTTGTTACAAAAAAAGAACTAAACAAAATGAACACAAAACGATCAGCTTTAAAAAAGGACTCGTAACTGGAAAAACCGAATGAAAAAAAATATTAACAACAAATACTTTTCACACCCAATCCAGTTCTGCGGAATCAGAATCAACGTTGAGTTTAAGCAAGCGAATGAGCCAATTAGAGTAAAGTGCCATGCAGATTTAAAATTTTCCCACTTGTGACGAATGCAGCTATCGATTTTTTTTGCATGCTGGCATGCTAGTTAACATTCGTGTCAATCAGCTGTTGGCTCTCACTCTGGCCAATAGAATCTTCCTGCCTATTCGTGGCAGCCAGCTACAGGCTCTCACTTTGGCCAGTAGAAAATCGCCGCAAACTACATGAAAACTGCCGTAGAAGCATGAAAAACTCGATTATTTCTACTATCGATGGGAGTTGGTAAATGCAAAGTCGGTCTTGGCCTTCCCGCTAACTTGAAGCATGTGCATGTAAATTTTGGTGCAAATCCGTCGAAAATTGCGGCCGTGCATTCGTCACACACACACACACACACACACACACACACACACACACACACACACACACACACACACATCCTGCCTTTTATAGATAGAGGATAAGTGTCGGCAATGGACGTTACTCCGAGGAAGCGTACGAAAATTGTAACGCTGCAGGAACACAATGGCAAGCCTATCCAGTAAGCAAATCTAAGTCCGATAGACTGGATTGGAAACTCTCCTGGTTTAAATCCAACTGAGAATTTGTGGTCAATCAGCAAGGAACGACTTCGTGGAATGGACAAACGAAGTGCTAATATGTGCACTGTGTCATGTTTTATTGAAAAAAATACGAAAATAAAAGTAAATAATAACGGAATTATTCGTTTTGTTTCAGTTAATTTGCACAAGGGCGGACGTGAACAAACACGACAGAAAGCGTTTCTAAGATTTATGTAGAATAAAACGGAGAGTGCTGCAGATATTCTACAACTTGATATTCTTATTGTTGTGATTCTGATGATGATGGCACTGATTGAAGAATCTGGGAAAAACACGTAACACAAGCGGATAGAAATACTCGTCCATTCAGACCGAGGCAAATGTAGTTGAAGAAACCTCGATTCACTGTCAACGTGCAAATGTTCTTCTAAGAAAGGTTATTAAAATTTTTAAATATAGCAGCACTTTCTTTCGGTTTTGTTTTGTGGTATGTGAAGACGAAAAATATCAGGTTTAAATCTATCGGAGCTTTTCATAATGGCTGCAGAGCGTTCCCTGATTTATTTGAGTTAAAAACTCAAGAGCCACACATCCAGTTAAGCCATCGATAATTCCTTGCGCATGCCATCAACTGGAAAGGTCACGTTACTTCCGGCTCCCACTCAGCCATAACTGCGTCGTTTCGGCACTATGCTAACAATTCCAGCCAATAATGCCAAGGGTACGCAAAGCACGCCCGATTTCAACACGTACCCCGTAAACCACTAGAAAAAATGTTTTGTTATGAGGTCAGCAGGCAACGAGTGAATTTATTTGCTTTAAAGAGAATGCAAGATTTTGGAAGTGTACTTGAATGACACACAAAACAACTCATTTCCAGTGACCTATTTCATACATACATACATACATGCATGCATACATACATACATATATATATATATATATATATATATATATATATATATATATATATATACACGTTTCATTAAATAATATAGACAAGTGTTGTCTATTTATTTTATGTAAATTTTGTTCGTAACATCTGATAAGTTTGATAACATTATCATTAAACGAAGAAAGAAATTCGCAATATTGATCCATATTTTTTTAATATAATCTAAGCTTTCGGCTTACTTAAGCCATTATCAAAGATGTAAATTACAAACATATTAAACAATATACGGACACGACAGTGATGATAGTCTGTCATTGTTTACATAGATAATCTCTAAGCAACGATAAACACGCGCATATAAGACGCTAGAAGCGAAAATCGCACCGCATCTCATGACGTCACACATGACTATACGAGAGTGAATTGGAGAATGAAGTAAGGAAAGCCGTTGTTATAAACCAATGGCTTCTGTTACCAATTATAGACATTTAAGAATATTTGTAGAGATGCCATGATTGATTTTGTTTAGGTTGGGTTTTAACTGTTTGATGTATAATGCTTCAAGTATTTTTAGTTTTTGTCTATTGTTTTCATGTCGAAGTATAGTTGTGTTTTCGACAAGTATTTTACGGAATTGTGTGTGCGGGCAGGCGTGTTGTTTTAAATGCCTAAAAATGTTAGAGTTTTCATTAAAATGTAGTGTCAAGCGTCGTGAAAGCGAGTTTGTGGTGTGACCAACATAAATATTATTTAATTCGTTGGAGATACACTCTCCCAAAGGGCACTTTGAATTTATAAACTATGTTGGTTTTTTTGCAAATCGCTAACCGGGGAGAAGAATCATTGCGAAGTATTAAGTTGGATATACTAGATTTAGTGTAGTATATGATTAATTTAATTTTTTTGCTAGGATCTGTAGTTGATATATTAGAATTTACTAAATTTTTTAGTATGTGTTCATCTTGTTTATAATTAGTATGCATTTGATTACGATATAGGATATTAATATATTTGAGATCAGTATATATATATGTATGTATGTATTTTAAATAAAAACAGACCACGGATAAAGTCTAATGATCCGCAGTCCTTTTAAATGGCTGTGGTGAAATAATTTATTACATGGAACCTTAAAGTTGTCTGTTTTTATTTAAATTATTTGCTCTGGATTTACATTGAGCTCTCTGGATTATATCCTCCTTAGCTTTACCCATACGGATTACGTAGTTTTTCAAAACTATATATATATATATATATATATATATATATAATTAAATATAACAGACACAATGAATGTCTATTATGTCTGATCATGAGCCGTTCTAATGTTCAAATGTTTGCTTTAATTTCGGGTGAAAATAAAGACAAAAATTATCCAACGTTTGGGTATTTGAGCAAATCATACTTATCATACTAATCATACTAAAACGAAAGTAAAAACACTTTTTACATTGTTCGGGCTGTTGACCTCATCTTTATTGTCACATTCACAACGCTTCGGCCGTTCTACGCCCGAACCTTCTTCAGGTGATTTTTTTTTTTTTTTTTAATCTCGGTCCGAACCTAGAATAGTCAACGTGTATGTTGGCGTTTCTGAATATTAGTTCGATGGCCTTCGTGTAGACGTTCTACGCATATTTATTACCTGAAATGGGCTGATATATAATATTCACATTCCTGGGTCTCTCAGTAGAGTCAGTGAGAATCTGTTCCATTTCCTAATGGCAAGATATTTGTTTTTATTAAGTTATTCCTAAGCTTTCGGCTCACATGAGCCATCCTCAGATTGGTTATACAGACATGAAACAAATGATATCTACCGTCAAAGATATTTGTTATTTTGACATAGAAAATTGTTATGCTAAGTTAACGCGGAATATCATCTTGACCTTACGATATGCGTCGGCTATACCGCGACCGTTATCGTCGCATAGCCATTATCTATGTCGAAATATCAACTTAATAAAAAAAAATATCCAAATGTTAGACAATTTTTGTCTTTATTTTCGCCAGAAATTAAAAGCCGTAAGGTTGTTATAATAACAACAAAGATGAGGATAATAGTCCGGATAAAAAAAGTGTAAATAATGATAATTACTCATCCCAATTCTGCCAGAAATGAATTATTTCGTTTAGCTGTCGGTGAATTCGAAAAAAAATTAATAAAGGGCTTTAGACTTGCGTCATAATTCGAACCTGCGTTCCTCTTCGCAGGATTAATCACCGTCGGATCCAGTGTGCTTTGACTGCTCATCTACGAAGAACTTCATCAGCAATCCAGATTCTATTTGCTTTTAAATACTCGTATATATATATATATATACATATATATATATGCATGTATGTATGTAGGTGTGTGTGTGTAAAATGAGAACAAATGGAGCATGATTCCACTATACATAACATTTAATTTAAAACAGGAGTCAATACATAGTAGAGCTAAATTTTATTTATTTTAGGATATTAAAACTTGTAAAAAATCGCTACATAATGGCAATTATGTTTTAACACTACAAATATATACCCTCAGGCGATTATTATCCTAAAAATAATTATATATATATATATATATATATATATATATATATATATATATATATATATATATATATATATATATATATATATATATATATATATATATATCCAAACATATTGTTAAATATAACAGACAGCGAATGTCTATTATGTTTTTATCATGGGCCGTTCTAAGGCTCATATAGTGGCTTAGGTTTCGATAAATAAAGGCAAAAACTGTTCAACATTTAGAAACTTTTTTTTTTACTGTTTCTTGATCTAAGCTTTCTTTACATGGGCCATCATATATATATATATATATATATATATATATATATATATATATATATATATATATATATATATATATATATATGTGTGTGTGTGTGTGTGTGTGTGTGTGTGTGTGTGTGTTTGTGTGTGAGTGTGTGTGTGTTTGTAAATGAGTCGTCTATTTCAAATAGAAAACACTTCACTGTAATTATGCAAGTATTAAAAATGTTCGATTAAAAATAAATCTATTAAGTCTTTATAAATTGCTACGTTTCCTTTTTTTGCATACGGAAGCCAGCAGATATAAAGCTTTCAAAAAAATCATCTGGGTGAAGGAGACGTGCTTCCTTAAAATGGAAAAAATATACCCCCCCTACTTAATTCATCGTTCTCTGTGGCCGAGTTGTAAAGCACACTCTAAATGAACGGTGGTTTACAAAGAGGGGTGCAGGTTCGATCACTGCCTGTGTGCGCATTATCTTTACTTTGATTTTTTTTTTCCAGAAGCATCTCATAATAGACAAAGCCCTTCCAATACGACCAGATTCACAAGTATCATCTTTGAAGGCAAGCTATTCGATTGGTTCATTCTCATTTAAATTGTTTTATATCTCTACATTATTGTGACCAGCCCGTTTTTCATCGCCTCTGGTCATTTTTCCCCAGTTCCTGGATAGTTTTCTTGTGTTTGAGCAGCGAATCGCAGATGGAAACGCTGTCAGTTTTATTTGCTATACGGTGAGGAACGTATCCAGATATTTTCAAATACTTTCAGTCAGTTAAGTGCCATAAGTGATACACGCTTGGGTGATCATGTCTCTTTCGATTAATGACTGACTAGGCAGATTTTCCCGCTTTATGGTAGCCATTTCTTTCTGATTGCCATTCAATTTAACCCAATGTTTCTCAACCTTTTCGAAGCAACGATACACCGAGAAACAAATGAAAATATGGCACACTTAGGAAAATTTTTAAGGGGTATACATTTAAATTTTATGAAATAAAGACATAGATTTAAAAAGAGTACATACACAAATATGAACTTAATTTATTTCACTGTTTCTATTCAACTATTTGTGCAGCTTATTTAGCCTGTTATTTTTGTTTGGTTGTTTTTTTTTTTTTGTTTTGTTTTTTTTGGGTTTTTTTCCGGATTTCTTCAATGTTTGGTTGAATGAGCGATTGACAGATCCTCATTTCTTCTTCAGTTCAGCGTAGTCTTTCTCGCTTCTTATTTTTGATGTCATTTACGGTTGGAATCCTAATTCACAAAAAATAAGAATGAGAAATATCTAAATGGTGGTACTCGTTTGGAAAACCTCGGGTAGCTCAAATTGCAGTAGAACAAATCGGTACCCGAGGAAAAATGGGGAATAAAAAAAAGAAAGAACCAAGAACATTAAAACAAGGCGAAAACAACCGATACAAAAGATAAGATAATCCCTAAGATATCCGGCAAACCTATTTAAGTTTCACCTTAAACGGATCTTCAGGGTACCCTGAAGATCCGTTTAGATGAACCTAGATAGGTTTGCCTAGCTCCTTAGGATTATCTTTATCTATATTTATATATATATATATATATATATATATATATATATATATATATATATATATATATATATATATATATATATATAGTGGACAATATTTAGTGGCACACTTAAAAGGGTCGCTTGACATACGAGTGTACTGCTGTAGGACGGTCAAGAATCACTGATTTAACCCATAGCTTGGGGAGAAGAGATGGGTTCATACCTCTCCCCAGGGTATTTGTACGTAAGTGAATGTAACGAAATCGACTGGGATTCGAACCCGGTCCCCCGCTTTTTCGTTCCGAGTCGCTTACAAGGTTTACATAATGTCTCTTGTTTTATGGCGCGGATTATTTTTAATCATCTTTTCAGTTTGGTCCTCATTGACGACAGCAGATCTGGCCGGCATGTTCTCGTTCTTCCAGATAAAAAAAAAATCTGTTTCCGTACCTATATCAAACTACTTACGGACAGTTTTTTCTCAGCCATTGTCTCCAATAATGCCATACGTTAATTTTGCTTTTTGTACAAGTTTACGTTCTGTTCAAGAAATAATCAGCATATCAAATGACGGAAATGCTTCTCATTTTTCTTGTCTTTTCACTCTCAGTGTAAAAATATTAAAAATTCACAGTCCATACCCGAATTGTATACAAAGGACGCATTGAAATGTCACCATTCAGAATATGTTACAAATATCGTGTGAGCTCTTTTCGATATGAAGACACACTGCAAAACGGTGTGATTTCTCATCTTCAGAACATTTTAAATATTTCTTATCAGCCCTGTCCTTTCGTCACTTCACTGAAGGTCTTCCAAGCTCTTATTATTTTTTTAAAGGTAATAATAAAATTTTACTCATAGCTCTTTTAATGTCGTTATTCAAAGTGTATCCTATGGTTGTTCAATGTCTTTATTTCAATTTATATTAATTTTCATTTAAGACTTATACCTCAGTCTCAATGCATTCGCAGTGCCTCGACGTAGTGTGATGTTTAGCAAGCATGTCTCTCTATAACAATTACGGCTGAGTAATGAGTTCGATCCTCACTGTGTGTCACATACTTGTGCCGCATCTAATTTCTACACTTACAAGATAATATGGGCACCTCGATGTGGTGTATTTTTGTTTTGGTTGTTTTATGGCATATCAAACCTCAGTGGGTCATTTAACGCCAACAAAATTCTGAAATAGATTCATAGCGATAGTTTGGTAGAAAAAAGGTGTGAATGTATACATATATATTTTAACCATTTTTCAATTACTCATATTTTTGAGTACAATCCAACTTCTTTTAGGAAATTTACAATCTTGGATGGTTTTATTTTCGTAAAAATTTTTTTTTTAAATTGCTCACTTGATTTGGTTTTTGTTTGACGGTATATCAACCTCAAAGGGTTATTTAATGCCGAAAAATTTTTATTGCTGGTAATATTTTGTTTTGTCAAAAATCTAATATCTGGTAATATCTTTCCTTCAAAAATGCATTGCTGGTAATAATTTTCTTCAAAAAAGCATTGCAGGTAATACCCTTTCTTCAACATTTTTTATCTAAAAAACATTCCACAATCTAAAAATATTCTCTGGCTTTAAATAACCTGCAAAGGGTTGATAAGCCGTAGAAAATGAATGAATGAATCAATCAAATACTTTGTAGGTGCGCAGGCATGTTATTAGATTCATTTATATTCCCTTGAAATGTATAGAAACTACCGTGGCCGCCACATGAGGGATCAGTTTATATATTGATTGCAATATATAATTGATACCCAACTTTATATCCACATTATAATTTCTTGTTTGTTTATCAAATTCTGATTAGCTGATGAATACACTTCTCCTCTCCCCAACTAGGGCTTAATTAGTAAGACTTATATGATTAAACAATTATTATCTCAAAAAAATATCTTACATTCTAAAAATATTCTGTGGCTTTAAATAACATGCAAAGGGTTGATAAGCCGTAGAAAACGAATCTATCAATGAATTTGCAGCAAAATTGATATTTTGTCTGAGATTTGCCAATATCTATGGATCTTGTTCTTCCATCTGATTTTGATGGCAAAAGGATATCCATAATGCTTACTATTTATTGCGAAAACTATGAACTTATGCCATCTAACTCCGATATTAATATCGAGTCCTTCTTTTACTTAGGTTTCCTGAAGACTCCAACATGCATCAGCATCATAACTAGCAAACTCTTTTATATATTTATATATATATTTATATTATATATATATATATATATATATATATATATAAGTTTCTTGTTTGGTAAACCTACCTAGGTTTCACCAAAAACGGATCGTCAGGTTAAAACTGGCGATCCGTTTAGGTGAAACGTAGGTAGGTTTACCTGGCCCTTTAGGTTTGTATTAGGTTAGCTGTGCTTCATGTATTGAGCACTTTACGTAGTTACTTTTACTCGTTTTGGAGGTTTTTTCTTTGGACTCTGAACTTGGATTCTGGACGATTGCTTTCGCCTCAATTTCATGTTCTTAGTTATTTCTTTTTACGTTCCTCTATTTCCCTGGGGCACGGGTTTGTTCTATTAGAATACAACTTCTTTTAAGAAACCAGAAAAATGTGGTGGTATAAGGTTTGTAGGTTTTACTTAGATTAACCAATTTTATATATATATATATATAATCAATCATCAAGCCGCGAATGCACTACTGACACATATATATAAATAGCCGAGGAAAAATCCAGCATTCGCGACCTGACGATTGCGTCCAGCCTCAAACAGCCTGTCACCTCTGAGTGTTGACTTCAATGTTCACTTTCACACACACACACACACACACACACACACACACACACACACATATATATATATATATATATATATATATATATATATATATATATATATATATATATATATTGCGCGCGTGACCATGGCATTACAAAGCAGAAGAAAATGTTCAAATGACTGTCAACAGTTGCATTTAAATGCAAAAAGAATAAATACAGTAATAATATTAAAAAAAAAAAAGTTTTGTATTACTACTTGCAACCGTGAACAACACACTACGTTTACCCCTGAAGATGATCTTGTGAGAAAGTTCTTGGGAAATAGAAAATAAAAACTTTTCTTTTTTTTTTAAGTTATAGCACATTTCTCATATTTAATTGCAATACATGGAAGGTTATTCGTGAGTATGAACGGATTTTATTAAAAATAAGCAGATATAATGTCTGTAATTTATTTAATCAAACATGCCTAAAAGTGAATTTTCTAACTAAATACTCAAATATATATATATATGTGTATATGTGTGTGCTTTTCTGTGTGTTTGTGTGTGTATGTTATAAATGTGTGGAACGAAATTAGATGTACAAAAGCAACCTGTTGAAAAACGTTAAGAAATGTTGTTCCAGTTACTTACTCGGCTTAGCTTACTCCGGAACCAGGAAAAACGTTAAGAAAGGAAGATTGTATTGCACCAGCGTCTCATCGGGAGCGGGGACTATGTTGAAAAATCTATATTTAAAGTCCTCACTTTTATTAAGGCCCAACTGCAAGTAGGAAAAAACTCCAGTAGTATATAGGCAACTACCTCAGCCACCAGGCACAATTTATAAAGAATAAAATGAAGGGATGGTTGCTAGTTTCGGACTACACTCGTATGTTACGGCGACGAGTAAATCCTTAGTTCAGACGCCTGCTCAGGCACATTTGTCTTTCCTCAACACCCACAAAATCAAGTTCGGGTTTTAAACTGAAACTATGATGAGCGGATCTTAGTTTCAGGTTCGGTGAGAAAGCGTATAATATTACATGATTAAAAGTTTGAATAGGTCGAATGCACTCAGAGACTCGGTCACGATGACTCTTGACTTCGTGCTAGTACAAACATCGATAGATTTCTAAAAGTTACGTCTACTTTTTTTTTTTTTCACAAGGGTTGGGTCAATGTGTGTTATGATCATTTTGAATTTTGTTTTTGCTTTTCTTCTCGTTAGTTGTTTTTTTTTTAATTATTTTTTTTTCCTTCATTGATATTCCAATCTTCGATAACTTTTTTCTTTCTTTTTCTTTCGCGGTCATTGATTCTTTCATTATTTTTCTGGCTCCTTTCTTTCTTCCTTTCTTTCTTTCTTATTCTTTCTTTCTTTCTTTCTTTCCTACGATCTTTTTCCTTTTCTTTCTTTCTTTCTTTTTCTTTTTCTTTTTTTCCTTTGCTTATTTTGTTTTTTCTTTATTTATTTCGTTCTTTGCTTCGTCCTTTTTTACTTTGCTTCTTTCATTTCTTTATTTCTTTCTTTCTTTTTTCTTTATTTATTTTGTTCTTTTTTCTTTCTTTGTTTCTTTCTTTTTTTCATTGACTCGTTCGTGTTTCGTTCTTTTTCTTTGTTTTGTTCCTTCCTTCTTCATTTATTTATTACTTTCTTTCTTCTCTCCTGTCTTTCATCATGATTGCTTTTTTTCTTTTTCATTCTGTTTTTCTGTAGTTGTTTTTCTTTTTTCCATCGATGTTGTCGTTGTTTTTGTCTATTTTTTCCTTCCTTTTCTTGTATTTCTTTCTTCGTGTTTTTTCTTCCTTTGCGTCTCTTTCATCCTTCAACTTTCTTTCTCTTTTTCTTCTTCACCCTTTTTGTCTTCCCTTTCATTACTTTCCCTTATCCATATATATATATATATATATATATATATATATATATATATATGATTGCGTGTCTGTTGTTATTCTCGTTGTGCTGTCTTCTTTATTGCATTCTCTTGCAATATGTTTTGGTATATTCTCCCAGAGAAGCTACGAAACCATCATTTTTCCAGGAGGCACCCAGTCTGAGCTAAGTCATTTTTCTGTCGCATGATGGAACGCAACAAGACAAAAGGGTAACCAAACACCATGTTTGACATTTATAAGGAGACATGTGTTGGTCCTCCTGGGAAGACGTCGCACTCTCAGTGTCAAAATATTCCTAACGAAAATAATAATAATAATAATAATAATAATAATAATAATAATTTAATTTTAAAGACACGTTACTAAGTTATATTATTTGTTGCGATACCAAATGCGTAATCAGTACGTATTAGTCTTACTTAGGCACCTCCGCTTTTTCGGCATAAATTCTCGATACCTAAGGTTTAAAATTAAATTTTTAAAAATGAAAAAACATTCTTGAAGATTTCATTTTAGTTTTAATTGAAAGCTTAATGATTAAATTTATTATTTCCATTAAGTAAAATATCCGGGTGTATTTCAGATAGAAATTATATAAATTGGAACGTCAAATTTAATTTGAGTTATTTGAGTAAAATTAGAATATTTAAAGTTAAATTAACCTAATTTGAAATAAATATTATTTACTTATAGCATAAAAAATAATATACAACCAATTATTAATGATTGGTCCTGTTCATCTGATCCAAGGTTTGATGGACTGCTGATTGACGAAGCGATGACAGCTACTATGGATGACTCTAATTGATAGATCAAGAATAGAATCAGATAGATAGATAGATAGATAGATAGATAGATAGATAGATAGATAGATAGATAAAAGAACAGACTCAGTTATCTCGATAGCTAGCTAGCTAGCTAGATAGATAGATAGATAGATAGCTAAAGAACAGACTAGTGATGATAGTGGTGGTAGTGGTGATGATGATGGTGGTGCTGGTGATGATGATGGTGGTGCTGGTGATGATGGTGATAGGGACTTGTCGGTTATTTCTTTATTTTAATGTTTCTTTTTTTGTTATATATTTATTTAATAGTAATTTACATACAGTTTTGATTTTATAAGCCGTACAATAGAAACACTCATAAGAAACTTTTCTTTAAATATTATTAATAACTATATATTAATTGTATTTATGGATAAAATATATTTGTGAAATAAGAGGATTAGGAAGATTTGAATATAGTTTGCATATTATTGGACATAAGAGAGAAAAAGAGAAAACATTCCGATGAAAATTGGAGTTATGTCGGAGTCTGGTAACGCACGTCGTGACTCCATCGGGTTCAAACGCTTATAAATAAAGATTTTATTGTTGTTGTTAATAATAGCAATAAAAAACAAAAAATAGCAAGAGAGGGCCTGGACCCCTGAACGTGATTGCCCACTATGGTATGACTATTCTCTGGTGCCTACGAACCAGCCCGCACGTATGGATAAATACGAACTAACTCTAATGCAGACACAACGAAAAATATTGACAAACCTCATCGGTCGTCACGCGGCTCAACAAGGACCGCGATCCCCAGTGAGGAATCAGATTGGAATCGAAAAGTTTGCAACTGGAACAAACTTTACCCAACGAGAAGTAGAGGCAAACCACCCCGAGGACAGTCCTTACAGTGGCCTTCTATATTCATTCAAAGAAAATCCCACAAAAAGAACAATAAATAAATGGTCTAGGGAAGAGTACATTGAAGTAATGATAGCCTATTACACTACCGCGATAAAACCAACAACAACAACGACCAAAATCGCTTATAATATCTGGCGAGTAAAACAACCTCAAACAGACTAAAACATCGGTGCCAACAAACTAGCCAATTTCAGGCGTGACATCATCAGGGAAAAAAGAATACCTAACATAGAACTCGAAGGCATCCAAGAAAACATCAAAAATAGATTAAAAGTTAACATCGAGGGGTTAAATACCAACAACCCAGCGAAAACACGTGCAGATGAATTAATAGAAACCAGTTTTAATAATCCCTCTGAGGTACTCAAGGAAATAAAGGAAGATAATGACGAATATGAGAGAGAAAGAGAGATGACAAAAAAACACCCGATATAAATGGGAGTATGTAAAGGAAATGCCTTTCGAGGAAAGGCCGACAATTCCAAAAGTAAGAAAGAACCGTCAAGTGAATGAAACCATCAATCTTCCTAACCAAGTAATTAAAAAAATAAGGGACGAAATGGAAAGATCAGCGTACCTGACAGAAATTAATAATTTTACATACGCGGTCTCGGCAACGATCACAGAAACAATAGGTGAAGAAGGAAAAACACAATGTAAACGAAAAAGAAAAATGCCAGTCCAGAAAGAAATAATAGAAACCGAAGTAAATAAACTACGAGGACAATTGTCGCTTCTAACATAAGTAGGCAAAGGCTACAAAATGAAAGAAAGAAAAGGGAGACAACTAAAACGAAGCCTTGGCATAAAGAATAATACTGATGTACCAAAAGTTAAAGAGAAGCTGAAACAACAAATTCAAGCGAAAGCAGAGCGAATCAGGCCTTATGAAAAAAGAAACCGATTCCTCTGGTAAAACAAGATCTTCTGGCACTGAATCCTCGCTTTCCTGCCTTGACTGAGTTTAAAAGCGATTCCGCGGTCTTTTGGGTGATGAATTATTTTCCACCATAAGACCTACAGACATAGCTTTTCGCTATTCTACTGCTATTCCCAAGGCACATGTTAGGATAAGCTACATTATTTAATTCCTCCACTTTAGACTTTTACATCTAAGACCCGCATGCCACCTACACAGAGTCGAATCATCCACATTTCCTTCGTCTTCGCTTGGTAAGAAGTGAGAACTTCTTCCCGAGAACCAATATTTTGTGAAATAGACTCTCGAGTGGATACTTCCCTGATCGCTACAATATTAACCTCTTCAAGACTAAAGCCAATCTTTATTTATCATACACCATAGCATAATCTGTACTTCCTTCTTTTGTATTCATACAACAGGCAAGATTATTAACCTTTTAGCTTGAGTGGCTCTTGGGCCTAGAATTCACAGAATGTTCAGTTGAAGAAAAAACAACTTAGTATTGTGCAACTGCCTGGACTCGGACCAAGGTATCGGCAAATACATTCTCAAATACAAAGAAAAAATGTTCTGTAATTTTGAGATCTAAACCGATTATTTCGTCTAAGAAAATCAAATCTATAACCTGTAAAAAAAAAAGAAAGAAAATACGACCTTCCAGACTATAGAAATGGCGGTACCAACCAAATAGAGAAATGAAGCAAAAAAAAATAAAAGTTGAAAAATTACTGCTACACGAATCTGCAAACGGAAAATTTTGGGGCAATGAAGATTCGGGTCATACCCATAATAATATGCGCACATGGAACCATGGCAAAATGAACTGGAAATTTGAGGAAGATTTTTTAACTGAGCAGTCTACGGTGATGCTGGCGCCTGTAATAATACTGAGGAAGGTGCCCGAGATTTAATGAAACTATTACTTAATTTTATCGATAGCCATTAACACTTAATGTGGATATGCAAATATATGAAATAATAACAACAACAACAATAATAATAATAATAATAATAATAATAATAATAATAAAATCTATCAAAATACAACGACCTTGAAATCGAAATCTCAAAAAAGTGGCACGTGGGAACATCAACTATCTCTGTTGTAGTTGGAGCCCTCAGATTGGTTGGAAAAGATTCCAGTAGACTAATTGAAGGGATTCCTGGAAGTCCATGCCTTAAAGAAATACAAAAAATTGTTCTCACGAGTACAGCCCACAACTTACGAAGGAACCGTCATTTACGTCGACGTGCCTAACCATTCGGCCACAAAGGATCGTTCGTATAGGATGCAGGTTCGAATCCTGTCAAAGGACGAATATTTTCTATGAAAATTTCTCGGACATTCAGGCCGGTAAATGTTTATTATAAACAGAGCATTTACTTAAATACTTGTATCTACAAAAAAGAACGTTAAACATAAAAATGTCTTTAATAAATAAATTGTCAGACTTTTGTCCATTTCTTAATATATATATATATATATATATATATATATATATATATATATATATATATATATTACACAACAGAGAAATTCAAAATTACCATATAGGTATAGTCTATTTCAACTGACGGCTAGTACGTCAGCCTTATTCAACTCAGACGGATGGACTGTATTCAGTGTCGGAACTAGAGATTTAAAATTTAATATTCAACAAAGACACAGTTAAAAATTGATACAGAGCCTACCCATATTGAAGCTTCGTCTGGACAGATTGCCCGAGTAGTGGTAAGGGGAGGGAGGACGTTATCAGTCTTAAAATAACGAAAGCTCTACTTATTCAACCCAGATATTAACCTTAAGACCCCAAATTGCGGTTATAAGAAAGGTGAAGTGAAACTAAAGGAAGGCCGAAAAAAGGGGTTTTATAAAGCGAAATTTCTAATTATTAATTATCTAAAAAATTATTCCCCCTAAAAAATACCAAAATATGTTTACAAATAAGATATATAATAATTATTTTAAGACATTTTTATGTTTATACATTCTTTTTATAGATACAAATATTTAAGTAAATGCTCTGTCTTATAATAAACAGTATTAACAACATTTACCGGCTTGAATATAAAAAGAATGTATCAACAAAAATGTCTTAAAATAATCGTCGGATTTTGTCCATTTCATAATGTGCGACGGCATTTGTTTACATTTGGATACGCTTCGAGCACATATGAATGTACGAGAGAAAATCATGGAGAATTGTAGTTTAAAAACAGTAAAATCGACCTTGCTAACAGAAACGCTTCTCTGTGGCTACATCGTTAAAAGCACGTCAGGCTATATGCCGGTTCCGTATAGGATATAGGTTCGAATCCTGTCGAAGGACGCATATTTTGTATGAAAATTTCTCGGACATTCAGGCCGTAAATGTCGTTAATACTGTTTATTATAAACAGAGCATTTGCTTAAATATTTGTATCTATAAAAAAGAATGTATAAACATAATAATGTCTTATAATACGTTAAACAATAAATCGTATTTAGATAGTTTATGTTAAGAAAGAATTTATTTTTAAAAAATTATATTATTAAGGAATAAAAATAAAAATAACGATAAATATATTATCCATTTAAAATTTGATAGAAAAGTTAAATTATTAAGAATACAAACAATGCCCAGTAATATATAAAAAAATACCAAAAAGAAACCATTTAAAAAAAAAATATATAAGGATAATGGTACCAACATTCACACTCTGGCTTAATTCAAAAAAAGAGAGAACAGTAGAGAGGAAAACTGGATTAGGAGGTCACAACAGGAAGAGGGATCATCGTTACAACTTAGAGCCAAATGCATTCATATTATTCAAAGTTGAGTCGAATAGTATTATAAAAAAACTCGGAGTATTCCAGTAAGATATCTTTAATCATTTCTAATATGCAATGTAACAATTGGGCAATTTTGCTGTTACACGATTTGGACAATTTTGCTGTTACACCATATATATATATATATATATATATATATATGTGTGTGTGTGTGTGTGTGTGTGTGTGTGTGTGTGTGTGTGTGTGTACACGTGTGATGCAAGACAAAAGTAAATTTCATAGGAGAAAAGTCAATTATCTAAGAACATTTCCTTTTTGATGCATAAACAGTGATTTTGTAAACAGTACTGCTCACAAAGGCTAGTGAAACAATTATGTACTACATTCAGTACATGCTATATTTAAAACTCTCTTTTAGATAGCACCCACTATATATATATATATATATATATATATATATATAATGATTGTTGTTTTGTCAGGAAGCAACTGTCATTTCTAATCTAAGCATTTCAAGTTCCCATAATTCCACTTGTCTTCTGTCGCTTAAACATGAACTCTAACATTCACTTGCATCGTTTTTTTGTTTTTTCGCTTTTCTTTTTGACTTGCGATGTTTCTTCTCTGTCTTGGTTTGGTCACCCCCACCACCCACTTGTTCAAGCATCTACTTCAAACCGAAGAGCGTACGGCTTTTTTCTTTTACTACGTTTATGTCATATTTAGATCCTTGGAATTATATAAAGCATCTATGGCATATCTATCTCAGTCTGTTCCTTTATCTCTCTCTCTCTCTCTATATATATATATATATATATATATATATATATATATATATATATATATATATAGAGAGAGAGAGAGAGAGAAAGAGAACTTGGAAGGCTCTTAAATGAATATTTACAGACATACACACACACACACACACATAAATATATATATATATATATATATATATATATATATATATATACTACCAGCATGACCCGGCGTTGACCGTGCTTCATTCGAAAATCGTACGACTCATACAGCAATCGCTATCACTTGACTTAAAATATTTTTGCCCTTCCTTGCCTTTAAAGGAGTGACCTTTGCCGTGCTGATGTAGCTACATGCCTTACTTCTTGCCTATCTCACACTGCGAATTTTTTCTAAGCTCTATATTAAACATTAAATCTGTTACGAAAAAAGAACTAAACAAAATGAATACAAAACGATCAGCTTTAAAAAAGAACTCGTAACTGGAAAAACCGAATGAAAAAAGAATGTTAGCAACAAATACTTTTTCACACCCAACCCAGTTCTGCGGAATCAGAATCAACGTTGAGTTTAAGCAAGCGAATGAGCCAATTGGAGTAAAGTGCCATGCAGATTTAAATTTTTCCCACTTGTGACGAATGCAGCTATCGATTTTATTTTGCATGCTTGCATGCTAGCATGCTAGTTAACATTCGTGTCAGTCAGCTGTTGGCTCTCACGCTGGCTAATAGAATCTTCCTGCCTATTCGTGACAGCCAGCTACAGGCTCTCACTCTGGCCAGTACAAAATAGCCTCAAACTACATGAAAACTGCCGTAGAAGCATGAAAAAATTGGTTATTTCCACTATCGATGGGAGTTGGGAAATACAAAGTTGGGTCTTGGCCTTCTCGCTAACTTGGAGCCTGCGCATGTAAATCTTGGTGCAAATCTGTCATAAAATTGCGGCCGTGCATTCGTTACACACACACATCCTGCCTTTTATAGATAGAGATCTACATATATATGTGTGTGTGTCTGTGTATGTGTGTGTTTGTATGAATATTAAATTACTGAATATTTATGTAAATTAACTTCTCAAATTTGCTAAGTTTGAATAACTGTAAAATATGTATTTGTTGCAAAGTAAAACCATTACATTTGCCTTGGTAAATTCGGTCGGATGACGAAACGCGTCAGAGACAAAGAAATATAATTTGTCTCTTGTCTTTTCATTCATTTTTATTTCTATCTATAGATATATAAATTTTTAGCCTGTCTGTCTGTTATCGAACTCCTCCTAAATTTTTGGAGATAGACCCCACCCCATAACGATATATATTCTGATACTACATTACCCAGAGTATTTAGATAAGTATATGTTCTTTTGATCAAAACACACATGCGGAATTTTTTTCCCTTTGATATATATATATATATATATATATAACAAAAAAAGAGAGAAATCGCAAACGTTTTTGGGTAGTGACCCAAAAGACATCTGGGTCACTAACACAGAAAAAAGAGAATGTCTAATATCGAGAATATTTGACATCGAAAAACATAAGAAAAATTAATTCCGTTTAATAATATGTGGCAATATCCACTCTTTGCCTGATGAAGGTCGCGAGACCTGAAACCCGTGTAGCAAAATTATGGAAAATGTATTTTTTAAAAAATCTACATTACAACCAAAAACGTTTGCGGTTTCTCACTTCTTTTTACTATACACACTTTCTCTCGTTGGAACTACTATATCCTCTTCCCTTTATATATATATATATATATATATATATATATATATATATATATTAACCAGCAAGAAAATCCCAAATCATCTCATTTGGGTATAGATCTATTTAAACCAACGCTAAGTACGTTGGTATTTATTCAACCCTGGTAAATGGACGGTGTTCCTATCGGAGTCAAAGATTTAAAAGTTAACTTAGACAGCAGTCGAGAAATTGATAGCGAACCTACCCGAATCGACTCCTCAGCCAGATAAAATGCCCGAATCGCTGGGAAGGGGAGGGCGGAAGTTAACTGTCTCAAAAGGGAAGAAGCTCAACCGATTCAACCCGGATATTAACCTTATGACCCTACGTTGTGGTTGTATGAAGAATGAGTTGTATGAGGAATGAAGTGTTGAATTGGAAGTAAAGGAGGTCCTAAAAGGGATTTTATACATAAACAAAATTTTTAATTATATAAAAAATATGTTTAAGTTCCCACTAGAAAATACCAAATTATACTTTTAAAAGAGATGTATTAACAAGATTAACCATAAATCGTATTTAGATATTTTATATAAAGAAAGAATATACTTTAAAAAAAACTTATATCATTGAGAAATAAAACATTTAAAGATGAAATAATTTAAAGATTAAATAAATTATCCATTTATAACTTTAAGGATAAGTTAAATTATTAAGAAAACCAAATTATACACGGAAATATTTAAAAACAGAAAAAAATACTAAAAAAAGAAACCAAACAAATCCAACAAAACAAAATCACATTTTTTTTAGATATAAAAATCTGATCAAAGTAAAGGGAGTTATAAAACAGGAGACAGTTATAAGATAAGATTAATATGGGGAAGAAATGGAAATATAGAAATTAAGTATAGTTATGTATTCAACATTAGAAGAATTTGCGAGTTAAAAATAATAAGGTAAGATCTACGTTATTATAGAAATTTAAATCTACTTCTGTGTCTGCATTTTAGAACCAATTCATTCCTTTGGTTTAATATTTTGCTTTGATTATTATATTTTATCATTTTATTTTTTTCATTAAACATAGATTACATCTATCTTTAAGACTATTAGGAGTATGAGCGAAACCTATAATTTTCCAGCTTATCTGAGGGTTCAGACCTTACTCCTTCAATTGCCAATATTTATTTGAAAGAGTTGTCTGGTATTTTACTTTAGGATTGGTAAAAGAGTGCCTAGGAATGAAAATCTCTGTTTCCATTCCCCCGCGGAAATTCCAATGTAAATATTAAAATTTAACATATTTTCTTTGAGGGAAATGATTGCTTGGTATATCAATCTAGTAAATCTGCATTTACCCTCAAATAGACATTTTTTTTTATTTCTACAATTACAGGGGTGTTCCATGCCAAGTTTGTTGTCTATCTCATACAGTTTTAGTTATTACAAGAATTGATAATGTTTTTAAACTGTTATTGGTGCATGAATAGCTAATTTTAATCGTTTTTCTATTGAAGATCTGAAATGGTTGTATTTGTGAAAATGTTTATTTATCAATTTTATGAAAAGTTGTCCGATATAAATATTAGATAGTTTGCAGAAGTCGGGGATGGTTAACTATAGAATTTTTCTTTTTCTATTTCTATGCTCACATCGCACTTTAGATATTTTGGTGTTACTTATGGAGGTTAGGTAAAATAATTTATTTTTGAAGTCACTTTTATGAAGAGCCTTTTCATACAATTCTTTATTTTTTAATAATGATTTTTATGTTGGACGATAATTTACTAATTCTAGTAATTTTGCTGCGCAATTTGTATGCTCTGTTATAATAAACACAGTGAGCTCTCTTTGTAGATCAGTTTTAAGATTTGATATTATTAGGATCCACCTGGATGACATTCAAACGGATCTAGCACCTGTACTATATATATATATATATATATATATATATATATATATATATATTATTATTTTTATAAAAATATTATAACATAAATATTTTATAAAATCACTACAAAAATAGCCATTATGTTTCAACCCACTCGGTGTCTTATCAAGTGATGATGTTGAAGATAAAAAAAAATCTTTTTTTATCTTTCTTTATCATCACTTGATAAGACACCGAGTGTGTTGAAACATAATGGCTATTTTTGTAGTGATTTTATAACATATTTATGTTATAATTTTTTTATAAATAATAATTATATCGGCTCTACTTTTTGTATTGAGCACTCTTTTAAGAATAGAAATTGTTGGTTATTTGAATTCATTCCGTATATACCAATTATATATTTATATATATATATATATATATATATATATATATATATATATATATATACTTATTTATTCGAAAATTCTAACATAAATATGTCATAAAATCACTACAAAATAGGCATTTTGTTTCAACACTTCTGGTGTCTTATCAAGTGATAATGTTGAATGCATAATAAAGGGTTTTAAAAGGTTCAAATCAATCAAACACCCCTCGCTAATATATGCTCAATAAAAAAAAGATATATATTTTTCATATATTTTTTCTCTCTGATTTTTACCGAAACTAACAATATTTCTGTTAGTGACACATTCTGGTTCGAGAGATTTAATCAGTTTAAATAACAAACTGAACATATTCCTAGATAGGTTCAAGGATTGTGTTCTTTCTTGGGATTGCCATATTTCGAATAGTATTATACATTAAAGTCAAGCAACATCAAATTCTCATGACGCTCAGCTTTGACAAGGGCATCAACAAAGCAAAAGATCGCTGGCAACAACATGAGTCTTCCAGGGTTTTTTTTTCTCATGGCCAGCTATATTTTGGTTGTTCTAGGGTCAGATTCCCAAGCAAAGACTTCGTACTTGCACACGACGAGAGAAGCACTAATCTTGTATACCGAGAAGCCTCTCCGTTGTTTATGGCATTGGAATATTTTTTTCGGTATCAGAGATTTTTTAGAATTGTTTCCAATTTTTACGTGATTCTTGTTTTGATGTGTTTCATATTAAAGATTCAGTTTTATTGCTTGTATTCAAATTTATTTTACCAGGCGCGCACACACACACACACACACACACACACACACACACACACACACACACACACACACACATATATATATATATATATATATATATATATATATATATATATATATATATAAATTAACTGATTTAAAATATGTTTTTTCGCTAACTAATAACTGATACAACAAAAGTTAATAAAAATGAACACGCTACCACCCCTTCTCTGAATGACTGGATCTCTCTGTATCCTTGGAAACAGAGAATTATGAATTTTTCCGTGCCTTTAAAACTCAGTAAATTTAAAAAATAAGTTTAAAGATAAATTTAAAAAATTCGCTTGAGGAGGAAATGGAACTAATGTTTTTAATTTAATTACAAAATTGAATTTGAAGCTTTTAGCTTCAATTTTTGAAACATGGTTATTACTGTGTAGCGAAAAAAAAACATATTTTAAATCAGTTAATTTATAATATTAATGCTCTTTAAATTTTCATTGAGCCCTGTTTTGTAAAAATAAAAAATATCAATAAGAACACCGAATTATATATCTTACTATTCTTTCTTTATATATATATATATATATATATATATATGTGTGTGTGTGTGTGTGTGTGTGTGTGTGTGTTCGCGTGTGCGTGTGTGTGTATTCATATAATAGAAAAGAACTGTAAGGTTGACGACCCGAAGTTCTTCAGTATTTTTGTTTTTATTTTTAAAAAACAGTGCTCGATACAGAATTAGAGCCTAGATTATATATATATATATATATATATATATATATATATATATATATAGATAGATAGATAGATAGATAGATAGATAGATAGATAGATAGATAGATGGATGGAGTAGAGTCAATAAATCCGTTTGTATATAATCCCCGTGGATATTCCAATATAAAATATTAAAATTGATCCACAAAAAGAGCTTAATGTCATTATTACAACAGAGCATATAAATTAAACAACAAAATCCAATATACCTCATATGGGGGGAGGGTATAATTTTATTTCAAGCGACAAAATTCGATCAGTTTATACAACTACGGAGTACTAACTGCGGTCGTGTCGGAATTAGAAATATAACTTTGATTTTGATTAAACGTCAAAGTTAAATCTCTATTTCCGACACAAACACAGACTATACATCGGGGTTGAATAAGACTCGCGTTGTTTTCGTCGTTTGAAATAGATCTATACCTCCCATATGAAGCAATTTTGGATTTTGTTCTGTATATATATATATATATATATATATATATATATATATATATATATATATATATATATGTGTGTGTTAATATATATATATATATATATGTGTGTGTTTATATATATATATGTGTGTGTTTTATATATATATGTGTGTGTTTATATGTATATGTGTGTTTTATATATATATATGTGTGTGTGTATGTGTGTGTTATATATATATATATATGTGTGAGTGCGTTTATACACTATATATATATATATGTATCTGCGTGAGGTAATTTTAGATGTTGTGTAATACATATAAATATATGTGTGCGTGTGTTTGTGTTTATATATCTGTGCGTGTGTGTTTTATATATGTGTGTATGTGTTTATATATATATGTGTGTGTGTTTATATATGTGTGTGCATATATATACGTGTGTGTGTTTATATATATATGTGTGTTTACATATGTGTATGTGTGTGTTTATATATGTGTGTGTTTATATATATGTGCGTTTGTTTGTATATATATGTATGTGTTTATATATGCGTGTGTGTGTTATATATATATGTGTGTATTTATATAAATATATATATGTGTGTGTGTTTATATATATATATATATATATATATATATATATATATATATATTATTAAAAACATATTTTTATGTTTTAACGTTGTTATTTTATGAAAAATTTATTAAGCAAATGCTCAGGCTTATGTTAAACAATATTAAATTTTATTTAATACTGTTTATCATAAAAGAGAATTTTCTTAAATATTGTATCTATAAAAGAACAACGTTAAACATAAAAAATGTCTTTAATAAATAAATTGTCGGACCTTGTCCATTTCTTAATATATATATATATATATATATATATATATATATATATATATATATATATATATATATATATATATATATATACCTGCCTTAGTGTGTGTAAAAATTCAGATACAACTAAAAATATATCAGTAAAAAAAGGTGGATAGCAATTGCGTCGTCCCGGACTTTTGCCTCGTCCTGGACAATTGCGTCGTCCCGGACAATTGCGTCGTCCCGGACAATTGCGTCGTCCCGAACTATTGCGTCCCTGGGCATTTGCATCCCGAGTCAAATGATTCTCTGGATATTGCGTTCCTTTGGTAAATTTTTAAAGTTTTCATTTTTTTTTAAAGAGTTGTTTAATATAGAAATTTGCAACACCAATACCTTTAATCAATCTTAAGAAACAAAATGATAGTTACCATAAATAAAAAAATGAGCAAAATTTCTTTTTTAAAGCAAGGGATAATTAAGCTAGCAGTTTTAGCTCACGCCGGCTGTGTGTAGACAAAATGTCTAACAGATTCTGGATTTTAT
>CAHIKZ030000402.1:2135000-2202500 GCA_903632075.3 Acanthosepion pharaonis | reverse complement strand
TATATATATATATATATATATATATATCCGTAATACTGCATATAAAAGACTGAATCATCTCAATTTCCTTCGTGTTCCATTAGTTAAAACTGCTGTTTTTCGTTCAGACTCCGAGCAGGTTTTCCCAGTCTCTACAATCCGAACTCTTTTAGCGTTATATTTCCAGTATAACCCCATGAACTTTGCTTCTTGTCTTTTCTTACCGATATACAAGACCACAAGAATAGTTGAATAACTCAAAGGATTTTTCAGTGTTTCTTTTGAAAAATGGTGTCAAGTTGGCTAAATGCCTTATCTGAAAATCTAGGCAAAAACAACTCAATTTAGTGTTTTTTTTTTTTTAGGTATTAAGCATTTTAAGGGATGGACAATTATCCCGTGCTGTTACACAATTTAGACAATTTTGCTGTTACACTCGGTATATTCGTCAATATCCTCCTAGAATAAATCATCTGCTTCGTGTATGCTGTGAAGGTCTACTTAAATAAACTTTCCTCCCGTGTCCAAATATTGCTTTTCTTTAACCACTCAATATTTCTCCATTAAATAAAAGCGTTGCTGTTATTATTACAGATGCAAGGGAGTTTTCTTCGTTTCTCACCTGTGAACTTTCCTTTCGATAATCCTTTTGACTTTACACAGGTGATCTCAATCTGATAAAACCCACAGGTGATCTCAATCTGACCAAACCTAATTCTACACTTATTCTGAGGCAGTATCGTTTTAATTTGTTGCTTTTATGGCCTTTTAGACGATTATTCAGTTTGAGATGCTTAGTATCTTGATTTCATGACTTGGTATTTAATAAACACAATTGGCTGCACGACAGATGAAAGGACATCATGCAGGGAAGATTGTGTTGCGCCAATGTTTTTAAAAGGGGAGGGTTCATTTGACTCGAATATCAATATCAAATATATTTACCTCTGACTGGGTCTGAATATAAATGCAGAACGATTCCATCCACCAGACAAGTTACATTTATCTATATTTTGCATATTTTTTATATATCTCAGTTTGTTCATATCTATCTATCTATCTATCTATCTATCTATCTATCTCTCTCTCTCTCTCTCTCTCTCTCTATATATATATATATATATATATATATATATATATATATATATATAATTCTGTTCTTGTTTATCTATCCCAGCCTGTACATATCTATCTATCTATCTATCTATCTATCTATCTATCTATCTATTCTATCTATCTATCTATCTATCTATTCAGTCTGTTCATATCTATCTATCTATCTATCTATCTATCTCTCTCTCTCTCTCTCTCTCTCTCTCTCTCTATATATATATATATATATATATATATATATATATATATATATATCTATATCTATAATTCTATTCTTATTTATCTATCCCATGTACATATCTATCTATCTATCTATCATCTATCTATCTATCCCTATCTATCCCAGTCTGTTCATATCTTCTATCTATCTATATCTATCTGTTCCAGTCTGTTCATCTTTCTATATCTGTTCCATCTGTTCATATCTATCTATCTATCTATCTATCTATCTATCTATCTATCTCTATCTATCTGTTCATCTATCTATCTATCTATCTATCTATCTATCTATCTATCTATCTATCTATCTATCTATTCTCTATTTTATCTATCTATCTATCTATCTATCTATCTATCTATCTATCTATCTATCTATCTCATTCTGTTTATCAGTTTTTGTTTTCTTTACAAAGCTAATCTTAATATAATAGCAACACTTAGTGCGAAAATGAGTCATTACATTAACGAAATAGTCTGCGAGTCTGATTTGTTACACGTTACTGGTTTGCAGGCTTCCAGTAATTTGCTATGCTTAATTTATTCTGACCCAAGGCCACAGTACTGAGGAAGCCAATGCGATCTGAACTCGTAACAACAGAAATTCTCTGCGAGTCTAACATCACTCTAGGAGCAAACATCAGGTAATTAAGCGTAGCTCTGTTTCGTCCAAGGCTACATTAACGGAACACCCAGTGAGACTCAAACTCGAAACATGTTAACAAGTCAGATAGTCGTATTAGACTCATGAAGTTATGTCTGAAGAAAACAGAGGAATATCAGAGCGTCTGCTATCGGAAGAGAAGTGGCGACTGTAGGTGATGCTTTTTATTTTTTTGGCTTTTTTCTTCTTCAGAGAGAAGTGAATATGAAGCGAGCCGAACATTATCCAAGTAGGGTTGGCTCTTTCAGAAGTAGAGTAAGTGTTTTTTGATTGGCCCTCAACGCGATGGCTGTGCGCAGCTGGCAACAACCCGAACGACAGAAACACTGGAGCCACAAGTTGCTCACCCGTTGGGCCTTCACATCCGATACCCTTGTGTGCGTGTTTATATACAAATATTGGGCAATCTATGAGAGCAGCCGACTTTTGTGTGGGGCGTCGCGTGGCGTGTAAGGGTTTATGATTTCACCTGTGACTCTTTCGCACCGCACGTCTGCTTCAATTTCATCATACACACACATACATATATATATATATATATATATATATATATATATATATATATATATATATATATATATATATATATATATATATATACATATATATATATATATATATATATATATATATATATATATACATATATATATATATATATATATATATATATATATATATATATATATATATATATACATATATATATATATATATATATATATATATATATATATATATATATATATATATATATATATATATATATATATATATATATATATATTTAAATTATTTGCTCTAGATTTACATTGAGCTCTCTGGATTTTATCTTCCTTGGGTCTACCCCTTACGGATTACCTAGTTTTTCATAAACTATATATATATATATATATATATATATATATATATATATATATATATATATATATATAAGTAAAGGTAACAAAGCCGTTGGTATATAATCCAAATGGTCCCTAGTATTATAAAATATTAAAACTGATCCACAAAAAAAAGCTCAATATATTTATTATAATAGAACAAATAGCTAATAAACAATAAAATCCCAAATCACTTCATATGGGGAATAGTCTATTTCGTCAGCCGAAGATATCGCTCGTCTGTTTTATCAACTCCTTTGTGGACTACGTTCGTGTCAGAAATAGAAATTTAACTAAAAAAAAAAGGTAAAAAAAATCTCATACAGAAATTATCCATTTCAATGTTTCAGTCAGACGAAAGGCACGAGTAAGGCATCAGGGGGGCGGGGAGGTATTTGTCTTAAAGGGAAGAAATTTTATAAAATTAAACTCGAATATTAACATTAGTACATTATGAGTTTGTGGTTATATGAAGAATGAAATATTAATTTAAAACTAAAAAATGAATATAAAGTGTTTTAAAATAATTCGTTGTTAACACTAACAGACACCTAAGGAAAGATATCCGTATATTATCCTCATAAATGTTACATATTTACACCCAAATATTAATATATATATATATATATATATATATATATATATATATATATATGAAGAAATATTGTCTTAAGGTGTGCTATATTTATGGGATAAAGTGCTCAATATCAGAGATAGAGTGTGTGTAAATATAAAAGTGAACATTGAAGTCAACACTTAGAGGCGACAGTCTGTTTCATGCTAGATGCAATCGTCAGGCCACCTGATATATATATATATATATATATATATATATATATATATATATATATATATATATATATGGTTGTAAATAAGAATATATATATATATATATATTAAAAAGAAGAGAGATACCGAAAACGTTTTTGGTTGTAATGTGGATTTTCCAAAAAAATATTATGCTTTATTTTCCATATTTTTTTTAGGCAACCTGCTATATATATATATATAGATATATATATATATTTGTATTGTAAATAAGAATATATATATATATATATATATATATATATATATATATATATATATATATATATATATATATATATCATTGCAAAACTGATCGTGCCTATGTAAATAGTTCTCCTGCGCAGTAATTGAGACAAATTTACACAAGAAAGGTCAGTTCCGCACCTAACTTTCTGGAATCTCCTGCGTTTAGCTTTCCGCAGTGAATGTATACAAACTACGCGAATAATGGCTGCCGAAGACGACGCGAATGAATCCGAACTTTCACTGTCGATAACTCCAAAACGGTAGATTTTATCAAATTTAGCAAGCCAGATTCGAACTGAGAGCGGATGTTGCACTTCAAATTAACCGCAATTCCTAAAATCTGGATGGCCAAAACCTGACCTAACTCTGGTGGCTGGCTCAATGGGGAATGGAATGGCTTGGTACATTCAATACCTTCAGAAAACCAACTGTTAAAGTCCACCATCACCGAGCAGACCTTGAACTTTCACCTATCATAACGGGTCGTTGTTCTCTTCTTTATGTGCCGCATCCGCCCATGATGTAGCCAATAAGGGCTCTCCACAACTTCCTGTCTCTTGTAACTCTTAATAAATTTTGTCTTTCTGTTATTTCTTCTAAACCCTGATCTGCCATCCATTTAATCAAGCTTATTAAGTATGCTATGCATTGTTTCCCACTGTCCATCTTGCTTACAATTTGTCCCTGTGTGTATCAGATTTGCCAAGCTCTCTTTCCTCATTATGTGCTCTAGAAAGCTCAGTTGTCTCTTTCTCATGTTAAGTATAAGTTTCTCTCCTCTGTCAAAACACTTGTATCAACGATTCCTCATCAAAAAGTTTGGTATCGATCAAAAACGAAAATAATAGTTTGATGTAAGGTCAGGTGAAAATGGCTGGCTGGAGTAAAATAGTACTAGAGATTTCCAATTTTCCCCTTGCGTTGTCATGCAACATAAACATATTTACTATTGAAGAGTGCAGGGTACTTTCCGACCGAACATTTATCTAGACATTGTAGTTGTGCATTTAATTGTTTCATTGCGTTTTAAGACCTGTACATGAATAAAAGACCCCGAGAATCCAAACTACACGCACAAGATTGCCTTTTTTTTCTGGAGATCAGCTTATAGGACCCGGGTGTGAAAATTCATCTATGTCTATCCCTTGTCTTTTGCGTTGAACAATTAAAAAAAAGATGACATTTTCTTTTTCTGACACATCTGGTGCTACTGCTATATATTTAGAGATTCTTGATAAAATCCAATGAATAATCTGCAATGTTATTGGCCCTGACCTGGCATCTCATCTTTTGATATCTCCGATTTTCAATTATTTGATTATCGGTCTTGATCTGGCATCCCGGTTTCAGTCCCTTTCCACCACCGTAAGCTTGCCTCTCTGTGTCTTTTTTAATAACCACTCCCATGGGAATTGTTCGGATGAGCCCTTCACTATGGTACCTAGAATTTTTAATTTAAGCGCAGTACATGACTGGCGTTGAGGTCTCATCAATTTAAAATGGGCTGTCTAGATGTAGCCGTAAATACTATGCTAACAGTTTATATTCTCACACTTCTCGCTTGTGGAGCTCCATGCATTCCAGCCAACTTTAATCTTCTCGCTTTCCCACACTACTTTCTGTAGGAGTTTTTGCAGTTTCTTTCTCTGTCTGCTATCAACACCTTGTCATCTGCATATCTTATGTTGTTAAGATTGTGTCCGCCAATAGCGAATCATGATAGATTTTCCGGTTCTTTTAGAATCGCCTCGTTGTATAGGATGAATAAGTCCGGTGAGAAGTTGTTTCCTTGTCTTACACCCCTTTCTTTTTTTTTTGTATATCTACTGAACTCATTTCTTATCCGCATGCAGGCGGTTTGCTACCAGTATATGCTCTTTATTATTCTCATATCCTTCCCAAATATATCAAGGTTGCTGAACAGTTCTTTGTGTCGTATTTTAGGTTCTCTGATTACTCAATCCAAACCGTTATCCTCTAGCACACCCCTCTGCACACCTACGTACTAACCAGTTTGGGCTGTTTCAAATATGACTGTAATAACAAGACGCTTCTAATGCGAGTCAACAATATGCACAGAATGAACTATTCGTACAATAAGAAGCAGTGCCCTTTATATAAAATATTTCTTTATCGACCTAATTGTAAGACTCATTCTTGACACAAGAGAGTTTTTTTTCTGCAACGTGGGAACTCACCTCGAGTGAATACGTGCGTGATCACTGCAGATAGTCATGGTCTTATCTATGTTGCAAACAAACTAACAGACCGTGTTTGACTGCCGATCAAAGCAGATGATAAGAATTATCACACTTATAAAAAAAAATCGTCCCGCCTTTGGCAGAGATGCTGTCTTGGCAAAATCTCATGCAAATGGTTGTCGGTCCATAACTGTAAAAAAAAATCGTGCGCCATACGTTGATAAGGTTTTGCGATAAATAATGGCCAACAGTTAGTGTCATAATATCCATATTCCATAACGACGAGAAGAAAAACACATTATTTCGATGTATGGTACACAAAAAACAAATATGGTCTTAATCATGTGTCCGATGTCAGAATTTGGAACAGAGTATTTTTTATTAGGTTAAGTAATAAATTTGGAACAGTTTTTTATTAGGTTGTGGAATAAATTTGGAACAGTTTTTTATTAGGTTGAGTAATAAATTTGGAACATTTTTTATTAGGTTGTGGAATAAATTTGGAATAGTTTTTTATTAGGTTGAGTAATAAATTTGGAACATTTTTTATTAGGTTGTGGAATAAATTTGGAACAGTTTCTTATTAGGTTGAGTAATAAATTTGGAACATTTTTTATTAGGTTGTGGAATAAATTGGGAACAGTTTTTTATTAGGTTGAGTAATAGATTTGGAACAGTTTTTTTTATTAGGTTGATTAATAACTTTGGAACAGTTTTTATTAGGTTGTGTAATAGATTTCGAAGAGAGATTTTTTTATTAAGTTGAGTAATAAATTTGGAACAGTTTTTTTTATTAGTTTGATTAATAGATTTCGAACAGAGTTTTTTTTATTAGGTTGAGTAATAAATTTGGAATAATTTTTTTTATTAGATTGAGTAATAGATTTCGAACAGATTTTTATTAGGTTGAGTAATAAATTTGGAACAGTTTTCATAATTTTGATTAATAGATTTCGAACATTTTTCTATTAGGTTATGCAATAAATTTGGAACAGTTTTATATGAGGTTGAGTAATACATTTCCGTTTTTAATTTTCAATTTTATTATTAAAAAAGAAAAAAACTTATTTATTTACACATATATAAGTCTATCATTTGTCCATGCTTAGAATATTGCTGCCACGTATGGTCCGATGCCCGTGCTATTTACCTTGAGATCCTTGATAAAATCCAAAGAAAAGTTAGCAATATTATTGGTCCTCTTCTGGCGGCTCAGCTTCAGTCACTTCCCAACGGCCGTATGTCTTTTTTTATAAACACTTTCAGGGTATTTGTTCGGATAAGCTATTCACTATGGTACCTAGACTTTATGAATTTAATCGTATTACTAGACTGGCGTCGAGATCTCATCGATTTACAGTTGAGCTGGCGAGATGTAGCCGTAAGTTCTATGCTAACAGTTTCTTCTCTCGCACTTCTAGCCTTTGGAACGCCCTTCCGGCTCCATGCATTCCAGCCAACTTTAATCTGCAAAAGTTTATATACAATCTCCATCGCTATCTATTGTCCTGCTGATTACACTTTCCTCTTCCCGCTCATTATTAATGTTTCTGTTCTGTTCCTAATTCTTCCACATACTATATGTTGGGGCGCACCCACCTTCTAACTAGTAATGGACTGGTCCCTCTTATATAAGTCAGCTCTAGAGAGAGGACGAGAGAGCGAGTGACAGAGCGTCAGCGTCAGCAGTCCAGATAAGCTTACCCGGTACATACCGTTGGACTATAGACTTTGGATATTGTTTCGTACTAACCAACCTTCGTTCTACTAATCACTCTATTGCTAATTGTTTTTATGAATATACCAGTATTTTCCTCTACAACTGTGTTTGTCTTGACTCATACACCGACACGCGGGAAACTCACAACATCTCACTATAACAACTTGTGTCTTAGTGGCTTTACTGCCTCGCATGGGGTGAGCCGGATTTTAAAAAAATACATATTCACTATTATTTGCGATGAATTCTTGTCACTTAAAGGCAGCTATTCGATATGTCGAACGCTTGAATCTGGTTTTCATTAGAGAAAGTTTTTCCTTATCAAAGAGTTTGGCATCGATCGAAAATGATAATAATCACTTGATGTATGGTCAGATGAAAATGGCAGATGAAAATAGACCTAAAGAATTCTATTTTTTCCCTTGCATTTTCATGCAGGATAGCAATATTTTTCTATTGATGGTTGCAGGGTACTTCTCGAGCAAACATTTATGGATACATTGCAGCTGTGGATTTAAATGCTTCGTTGCATTTTAAGATATATATGTATTTCATTAAAGACAACAGACAAGGTATTTCGATTAAGCTTTTATTTTATTTAATTTTTCTTGTGTTGGAACAAGTGTTTTCTTTTCTTGACACAGTGAGTCCAGAAACTGTCAAAATGTTCTGTAATTCCGAGCGCTTTCGGCTATACTTTTAGCCATTATCAAAGATGATTTTATTGTTTTTTAATTGGGTGAGAATGGGTTGTGTGTATGTAGGAATGTTTTATTTTCCTAAAACGGTCAGCACATTCTGGCCATGTTCTTAGCAAATTTTATTGTGTGTTGGCTTTTTCTTTTTTTATTATTAAGGCTTTCATTATTTTAATCTTTTTTGACATGTGGATGAGGTTATTATGTTTGTAATTTCTACCAGTATGTTTCGAATGGGGTCTGGTAAGTTTGCGTGTGTTTATCCTAAAAAATAACAACATACCAGCAAAGTCAAAATTACAAAGAACGAACATTATCTATGATTTCAAATACCACTTAAGTCACTGTGTTCCTGATCAAACCGAATTCATAATTACATTGGTCACAATATTACATGCCTATCCAGACGCCTTACACCTACCCAACCACATCTCTCTCTCTCTCTTTCTCTGTATATATATATATATATATATATATATATATATATATATATATATAATGAGGTCGACTCATCTTAGCTGCCGTATAAACCACAGGTGGAACGTATGTGTTGAGCAGGCGCCTGTGTTTCGCTTTTCATAATTTCCCATTAATCTTCCACTGGTTTCAGAGACCAAGCGGGCGCTGAGAGACGCCTCTCGTGAAGTTGGGCATCAGCCATCCTGATGAGAGTATGTTAGGTAAACTGCTTTCATTTACCCACCATAGAGAACCCTCCCTGCCTCCCATCAGGATGACTGATGACCAACTCCAGGAGAGTGCCACTCTGTGCCTGCTTGGTCTCACGCTGTCTACTGACTACATTGAATCTATAGCTTCATCTAACGCAAGGAGTGTTGGTTCTCTGTTTCGCGCCAAAAGGTTTTTCTCGCCCGAGTCCATCCTTCAAATCTATAAATCAACCATTCGTCCTTGCAGGGAATACTGCCACTATATATGGTCTGGTGCTCCCGCTGTTCATCTCGTGGACCTATACAAAATCCAAAGACGGATATACAACGTGTTTAGTCCTGATATAGCATCCCGTCTACAGTCGCTATCTCACAGACGTGCTATGGCTTCCCTCTGTCTTTTCTACAAGTATTTTCATGGCAACTGATCCGACGAGCTACTTTCACTAGTTTCCAAACTGTATGAAGTGTGATACTAGGTTGGTATATCGGTCCCACCATTTCACTGTCGAAATGGTTAAGTGTAGCCATCATTTCTACTCTAACAGCTTCATAGCTCGCACTTCCCGTCAGCAGATCTCCCTTCCTCCTACTTGCTTCCTTGATAGCTATAATCTTCAAATATTCAAATGTAATGTCAATCGACATCTTCTCCTGTTTTGACCTTGATCCCTGTCCTTTTCTTTGTCCTTCCCCCAAATACTCATCTTTACTCTTAATCTCACTCTCTGTAACCCCTTGCGTGCTAGTGGCACTCCTGCTTGCTTGGGGTGATTTCACGTTAACCTCTTCAGAAAATTCTGAACGACCTTCGACTTACTGGCATGAAGCACTATCATGCGTAAATATAGTGTGTTGCGGGAATGCTCGTTGTGTCTATGTAGAAAACACCATTTACCGTAACAATTACTGCGAACAAGAATGTAAGTCCAGTAATAAATGAGTCACACAAAAGAATATAAAACACACGACAATGCATATTGTTATGAATAATCAAGCGTGATCTCCCCTTGATTCGTTACTCTCCTCTTTGAGAGAGCTATTTTACTGGGACTATAAAAGGACACTATACGCGAACCTTGTATTCTCGGTTGAATAAAACTTTCTTAAAGCCTACACCTGTGTACTTTTGTCATTAAAAAAATGTATTAACGAAAGAATTCAGTCAGTCAGTTATGTGCCATGCGTGATACACGCTTAGGCGATCATGTTTATTTCGATACATGAAGGTCGAGCGTTTTGGCTAGCATAAAAAATGTCTTAAAATAATTGTCGGACTTTGTCCATTTCATAATGTGTGACGTCATTTGTTTACATATGGATACGTATTGAGTAGATATGAATGCATGAGAGAAAATCATGTCGAATTGTAGTTTAAAAACTGTAAAATCGACCTTGCTAACCAAAACGCTCCTCCGTGGCTCAATCGGTAAAAGCACGTCAGGCTATATGACGGTTCCCGATAGGATACAGGTTCGATTCCTGTCGGAGGACGCATGCTTTCTATGAAAATTTCTCGGACATTCAGGCCGGTAAATGTCGTTAATACTGTTTATTATAAACAGAGCATTTGCTTAAATATGTGTATGTATAAAAAGAACTTATAATGTCTTAAAATAATTGTCGAACTTTGTCTATTTCATAATATATATATATATATATATATATATATATATATGGAGGGAGAGAGAGAGAGAGAGTAGAGCTGGCCACTCGTATTCGAGGCTACACAATCCCTACTGCAGACGCTGGCTCAAGCGCATTCGTGTTTATTCAACACCCACTGTAACTATGCTGAGCGGACCTTAGTTAGGGTTTCTGGAAAAGAGCGTGTTATTTAGCGTGATCAACAAATTAAACAAGGCCAGCACGCTCATGCCCTCGGCCACGATGACTTGTGACTTCGTGCTTGGGTAGACAGAACTATTTCACACACAAAACGTGGTATGGTTTTCAGAAATACTCCAAAATTGCCGCACGATGGGATCGACCCCTCCAGTCCGATAACTTCAGAAAGTCTCCTTCCTGATAAATCGACCATGATGAGATTCGAACCCGGGTCGCATGGTCAGAATGCTAACGTTCTAACGACTCGTCCATGTGCCCCCTCTCTCTCTCTCTCTCTCTCTCTCTATCTATATATATATATATATATATATATATATATATATATATATATATATATATATATATATATATATGTCATGAATACTCTTCTTCACTCTCCAGCTGTGTGTAAGTAGAAGGACAGCCTGGCTTTTATAGCCTTGGATGGCAACTGGTCTAGGAGAAGGACAACTCTGAATTCAAAACCTGCGGAGGGTCGTTTGGGGAGCCTGTGGCACGTAGTGCACCAGGTCTGTATTCGGCCCTTCAAAAAGTGTGGAAGGTTCTGCACAAAACCTTCACCACTATAGTCAAATATCATCTTCTGGTGTCGGTTCTTAGGAATTGATCTGCTTGACTCTCATACGACGAATTCGACGGGAAAGTCGGGTATATATATATATATATATATATATAAAGAAGAATGTGAAGAAATATAGTCTTAAGGCGTGCTATATTTATTCAGAGATAGAGCGTGTGTAAATATAAAAGTGAACATAGAAGTCAACATTTAGAGGCGACAGTCTGTTTCATGCTATATGCAATCGTCAGGTCACGTGTGCTCTTATATATATATATATATATATATATATATATATATATATATATATATATATAAACTCGCATCTCCGAACATAAGGGAGATTTGCGTTTAGACAAACGATCTAACTCCCTTATATTACATATGACTTATCTGATTTCAATAATGTGCACTGATGAATATGCATATACTGTTCTAGTTTCTCTTGTATTGTTTCAACAAACCGTGCTCTATCGTTGCTCCTGGGAATATAACAAAGAGTCCTTGTTCTAGATTTGGACATGGCTTCCAAGTCATCTGGTTTCGTGGGTGTTTAATAGTTTGAATTTTATACTTTCAATCAAATCTCCTACCAGGAGGTTTTATAATGTGTCTATTACACATCAAGAATTGTTGCAGATGAGATTCGTTTGAAAATATGACGTTGTTCCAGTCTTCAGCCGTTGCCAGTCGCTTGAAATTCGACGCTGTTATGAGCCGTGGTTTACGAGTCAGTTTGAAACTTAAATCTCAGATGATGTGAAGCATTCAGAAAGCTGGCATATGAACCAGAAATAGTAGTATATATAACAACTTGTTGGGAAATGTGTAGCAATGTGTCTCCCATCTCTAGCACTGGTTGAAAGTCCACTTCACCCCATGTCGAAAAATGGCCCTGAATTTTGGAAATACATGAGAGCAGTGTACTCAACCTACTTTTACACTAATTTCCTGTTAGAATAACTATCAACGAATAGAACTACAATTTGCGCCCTTTGTGCAGGCGGGAGTGAGGAATCTTTGCCTATATTCTAAGCCTAATTCACTACACAAATTTTATCAGAATGGTCGCTAATTTAGAAATGATATATTGTAGAATCCCTGACACCCGAACTAAGAAGACCTTCCGGATATGAGGATTATTTTTATTGGTGCTCATATTGCAATTTTTGTTAGTATTATCCCATTTTTTTTTACCAGAGCTTATATTGCGCTGGGCAAAATAAAGTGTTTGGTTTGAAATTTCAATCACCCGAAGAAGTCTGGAGCATACAACGGCTAAAATGTTGTAAATATTTCAATGGAGATTAGAATAACATTAAGAATAATGTAAATAATGCAAGATTAAATATAATAATGCAAATGCATTCCTTTATTTTCCCAACCATTCTCGTCCAGTCATGTTTGATATTTTTTAACATAGAAAACTCGTGTTACTAAGAATACTAAATTAACTATTTTCAACCTTGATTAATTTGACTCAAATTACTTTCATCTTAAATTTAGTTATTTCCTATTACCATTATTATTAATACAGTAGAATCCCTGACAACTGGACTAAGAAGGCCTTACATATATGAGGAATTGTTTAAAAAGTCCGGATATGAGGGGTTATATTTAGATTAAAATAAGAGAAGTGAAATCAGGTTTAACATTTATTTTCAATGTTTTATAGTAAACAAAATAATCTAATGGTGAGTGAAATATAACGGAATTAATTTTAAGGAAAAAGAAATAAATTATGTAATGTTAATGAAAATTCATTAAATTAAGTATGCCATGTATGCAAAACAAATAATGTAACGAGGATTTTTTACTCGCTGTTGCATGATGATTCTTTCTCTTCTAATGTCATTCTCAACTTTTTCTACATTTCGTTTTGCGTTTGTTCTTGAAATTTTTTAAACGAAAGACACTTTTTAACTCTACGAGCGTTAATGCAATCGTCATAGCTGAATGCTGGCTTTCTTTCCATAAAATTAACAACCTTTTCAATAGCTTTTTCAATTTCAGTCCAGGTTTCATCGCAATCATGTTTTTTTTTTAATTTCCTTGTTCATTGTGACAATGTTGACTTTCCTATGTTGAACTCATCCAACAGGACTAAGAAGACCTTCCGGATATGAGGAATTGGTTACAAAGTCCGGATATGAGCGATTCCGGATATAAGGAATTCCAGATATGAGGGACACTAAAACGAACATGCTGATTGCTGATGTTTCTTCGTACAAAAGAATCCCTGACAACAGGTCTAAGAAGACCTTCCGGATATGAGGAATTGATTACAAAATCATGACATGAAGGATTCCGGATATGAGGGACGCTAAAACGAACAAGTGATCGTTGATGTTTCTTCGTACAAAAGAATCCCTAACAACTGGACTAAAAGTCCGTCAGGATATGAGGAATTGGTTACAATGTCCGGATATGAGAGGTTATATTTAGATTAAAATAAACGAACTGAAATCAGGTTTAACATTTATTTTCAATGCTTTATAGTAAACAAAATAAGCTAATGGTGAGTGAAATATAACGGAATTGATTTTAAGAAAAAAAGAAATAAATTATGTAATGTTAATGAAAATTCATTGAATTAAGTCTGGCACGTATGCAAAACAAATAAAGTAACGAGGATTTTTTAATCTCTGTTGCATGATGATTCTTTCTCTTCTAATGTCATTCTCAACTTTTTCTGCATTTCGTTTTGCTTTTGTTCTTGAAATTTTTTAAACGAAAGACACTTTTTAAACTGCGTGTTTTATTGGAATCGATATAGCTGAATGCTGGCTTTCTTTCCATAAAACTGACAACCTCTTCAATAGCTTTTTCAATTTCAGTCCAGGGTACTTCCCAGTCATGCATCTCGTCGCTATCTTGTAGATGTGTTTCGTTGTCATCCTTTCCTCTTATTCCCATCATCCTTTGCGCCAATACAAGACTTTAGGGTGAAATAAACATAAGCAATTATCCAAAGTAAATTTTCTAAAAAACAAAAATTTTAAATCAGTTACATATCATCCAATATACACATTAATATCATGTCCGGATATGCGGGATTCCAGATATGAGGCACTCCGGATATGAGGGATTCCGGATATGCTGGATTCCGGATATGCTGGATTCCGGATATGAGGATATGAAGGATTCTATTGTATTTTAATAAAAGATGTGTGAATAATATCTGATGCAATAACAACAGTAACATATTGCAGCAATATTTAATGCAATCCTGCAATCTTCCATAATACAAAGTAATGCAAAAAACGAAAGAAAATAGTCTAGTTGCAGCTAAGTTGTCTTAAACATTTGTTAATACCTGTACATTGATCACTTTCTATATTTTCATCAAAATTAATTCCTACCCAATATGCATATTATTTGGAAAGATTTTTTATGTTCTGTTTATCCAGAAACATTTTAGTCGCAATTTAAATTTTTATTACGTATATAAACGTAATAATAACAATCAACAACAAATAACAAAGCGATCGATAATAAAGTATAATAATAATAATAAACATCAATATAAAATAGCCATAAAACTGCATTCAGATCCACAATTATTTCCACTCAATAGCACCTAAAATAATTTGAAACATAACCGTTACCGCCCACAAATTAACCGTTAAAATAATACAATACACTTAGCCATAAAGCATCACTGAGCAACTGATATAAATAATCTAGTAAAAACCCGACACATATGACCTGACGATTGCGTTTAAGCATGAAACAGACTGTAGGCGATCGTTGTGGATCATAACGCACATTTTTATATTTATATCAATATTTACATATATTTTATGGGTGCGTTTGTTTGTGTGTTTGTCAGTCAACGAAAAAAGAAGAAAAAGAGACGCAACCTGGATTTATCTTTCTACGATTTTAACATTTAAAATCATCCTTACATTCAACAAAACTATTGTTTCAAATCATGACTGTTTCTCGGATCCTATAAATTCGTACATACATATTGCTAATGTGACTGTCAAAACAACTGACCCGAAGAAAAAAGGGGTGGGAAGCATCTCCATACGCACACACATACAAACGCGCGCGTACACACACACACACACACACACACACACACACACACACACACACACACACACACACACACACACACACACACACACACACACACACACACACATATATATATATATATATGTACTTGTAGATTCATATAGACTGTTGTATATATATATATATATATATATATATATATATATGTGTGTGTGTGTGTGTGTGTGTGTGTGTTATATAGACCCGTAAGAATATCCTTTACAGCTGGTTCCAGCTGTCAGTATAGAAAAAAGTTTCCTTCCCTTCAGAAGAGACAGATGGCATCGTGATTATCGGATACACACACACACACACACACACACACACACACACGCACACACACATATATATATCTCTCTCTCTATATATATATATTGACAATGAGAGAGAGAGAGAGACAAAGGGAGACAGACAGACAGATAGGCAGAATAAGGGAGGTCGGAGGGAGTTTTTACAAGAAATAAAGGACTTTAGCTTCCGAGGCTATAATCCTCATCTATTATTCTGAGAGTCTAATAAAAAAAAAGTAAAAACACGGAATTGGGAATTTTAGGCGCGTGCGCGGGTAAATATATAAAACGCACGTGTTCGTTATATATTTGTGTAAGTGTTGTTCCATCAATTCATCTCATAAGGCTAAAACACAATTACACGCGATCTTTTGGAAATGAGTAAATGTTTATTACATGTTTTCTGTTTAGGATTCGATTTTCGGTTCATTATTGCTTAGCTTGGGTGAATTGATATATATATATATATATATATATATATATATATAATCAAATTAATTATCTATTATAAAAAATTTAAGACAGCTAACCTTATCCTCAAAAATAACAACACACCAGTTAAGTCAAAATTACAAAGAACGAACATTATCTATGAGTTCAAATACCCCTTAAGGAACTGTGTTCCTGATCAAACCGGGATCATAAATAATGACATCGGTTACACAACCACATACTTATCTAGACGCCTTACGTTAAACCTATCTGATCACAGCTCCATTAGAACCCATTTAAACACACACACACAAACTTACCCGACTCCATTAGAAACATACTGGCAGAAAACACAAATATAATAACTTCATCCACTTGTAAAAAACGATTAAAAATAATTGAAGCTTTAATAATAAAAAAGAAAAAGCCAACTCTTAACAATATTAACTACGAACAAGGCCACAATGTGCTAACCGTATTCGGAAATTATTGCTTTGTTGTATATATATAGATCATTGCTTTGTTGTATATATATATATATATATATATATATATATATATGAAAGATTTTAGAGTCCCATGAAAATAAGTGGATACAATGTTTAAAATCGCACTATCCAGACGGGCTTAATCACAAATTTAACAATATAGATAGTGTTAATTTATAACCCCACAAATTAGGATCTACCCACATTTCTCCCCCATACATGAAAGACATGCTTACGGAGGTGTTGAGGCTTCACATTTATACACACACCCACATGAATATACACAGTTGCACACATCATACTCACTCACTCCCTAATGAGCCAAATGATAACACACACCCATAGTAATATACACGCTTACACATATCATACTCACTGACTCCCTAAGAACCAAATAACGCACACACACTTAACAGAGACACATCCTCTTTCCAGGAACCAATAAAACTGTCAAAATGACCAAGGGAATTCAGAGCAACATGAATCCAACCAGCTCTTATCTTAAATAACAACTTAAAAGAGACTGTGTTACCAACACAAGGCCTGACCAAAATTCATGTAAACAAATGAAAACTAGAGACAAAATTTCATTTTCTCCATCAAGACATTCATTTCTGTAGTTCACTGCTACCAGCAAGCAGAATTTTTTTTATCCTGATGATGGCTATGTTGGCCGAAACTAGTCGAGGAATCTAAATGAAATAATAATAAACACGAAATAATATTAATATACAGCACAGTGTGTCTGAAGATATTAATTTTTTTAATATTTTTTATTATTCAATATATATATATATATATATATATATATATATATTGACCTCCTTCAATCTGAAACATATTTCGACTAAATTCCGTGATGAACTGTGTCAGTGTTATAGTGGAACACACCTATTCTATAGTTAATAGACTCTCCCACCTATAATAAGTAGGAGTAGTAAGAGTAACGAGGGAAGTCGCTCTGGGAGTTGGTCAGTCAGTCGATGTCGGACGACCGTTAGTCGGATACTAAAGTATCAGCGACCACCACTAAATTTCTCTGCGTCATTACCCATTATATCAAGTTCCTAACGTTTTTTACGTCGAACCTATTTTAGGACCGACTTAGTACAAATACAAGCCTCCACTGTGAAACTAGTCTACAACAGTCAGTGAATGGCTTGTTAATTTTAACGCCCTCAAACCGAAACTGCTATGTTAAACCACTGATGTTAACCTCCAGTGGAAATATTACATAGAATCACCCGCTAGGTCTTTTGCTATAAAAGTTGGTTCACTGTGCTGTGTCAGCCATTTTTTCTCCACCCGATTCTCTCTTACATATAAATCTACCATTCGACCATCCTTTGAATATTGCTTCCACATATGGTTTGCTGCTCTTGGTATACATTTAGAGATCCTTGATAAAATTCAAAGAAAAATCTGCAATGTCACAGGTCATTGCCTGGCATTTCGGATTCATTCATTATACCATCGCCGTGAGCTAACTTCCCCGCGCCTTTTCTATAAGTGTATATTTTCATGGTAATTGTTCTAAAAAAAACTTTATTCTGTGGTATGTAGACGTCATTAATTTGAGTGCAATACTACATTGACAGCAAGGTCTCATCATTTTACAATTGAGCTGGCTAGATATAACTGTAAGTTTTATGCAAACAGCTTTCTTTCTCGCACTTCTTGCTTGCGGAACTCACTTCCAACTTCTTGCATTCCCGTAAAGTTTGATCTTCAAAAAATTAAATGCAAAGTCAAACGTTATCATCCGTCTTCTAAATTCCTTTTCTTTTCTTGTTCCCTCTACTTATTAATGTTTTCTTTTTCTTATATTCTCTCACCCTCAGTAGCCCCACCCCTTGCGCCTTAGTGGCTTTATTGCCTTGCCTGGGGTGAAATGATAAAGACAGTTACTTTACATTATCTGTTCGATGTTAATGTTACTATAATGGTCTTTGACCATGTAATAACAATAACAATAATAAAATTGATATTCTTTTGAAAATTCTTCCTGCATATTCGCAAAATTTGAATGCGGAGAAAATAATTTCAATTTAAAATTAAAAAAGAAAAAAAATCATATTATTCATTCTTTATGTAGAATTTTATTTTTTTTAAAAAACTTACTTGTGCCTTTTCTATAAATATTTTCATGTTAATTGTTCTGAACTTTCCGCTATGGTACCAATAGTTTATGAATTTAAGAACCATATTAGATTGATAGAAATGGCTCTTAATTTTGTAGTTGAAATGTTTACATGGAACCGTAAGTTCTATGCTAACAGTTTCTTCAATCTCACTTCTTGCTTGTGGAACTCTCTTACGGCTTCTTGCTTTCCATTCAACTATGATCTTTTCAAAAATTTTAATTCATTGTCAATCGTTATCTTCTGTCTTCTTAATTCTTGTTTTTTTATTGCTCCTCACCTTAACAGTGTGTTCTTTTCGTCATATTCTCTCACATTCACTAAAACCCTGCGTTGTTATGGCTTTGTTGTTTTGTTTGAGGTGAAATGATTGAAAAATGGTGATTTTTTATGAATCCAGCATTATTTTTTTATTACTATAAACGTTTATTTAATGAGTAGAACTATTTGAATTTAAGCACAGTACTAGATTGTCAACAAAGTCTCTTCATTTTATAGTTGAAACGGCTACATGGAACCGTAAGGTCTATGTTAACAGTTTCTTCTCTCGAACATCTCGCTTGTGGAACACTCTTCCGGGTTCTTGTTTGTGGAACTCTTTTCCGGGTTCTTGTTTTTGGAACTCTCTTCCGGATCCTAGCTTATGGAGCTTTCTTCCAGATTTTAGCTTGTAAAACTCTCTTCCGGATCCCAACTTATTGATCTCTCTTCTAGATCCTAGTTGGTGGAACTTACTTCCTTCCGGCTTCTTGTTTATGGAACTCTCTTCCGGATCCTAACTTATTGATCTCTCTTCCGGATCCTACCTTATGGATCTCTATTCCGGATCCTAGCTTGTAGAACTCTCTTCCGGCTTCATGTTTGTGGAACTCTCTTCCGGATCCTAGCTTATGGATCTCTCTTCTGGATCCTAGCTTGTAGAACTCACTTCCGGCTTCATGTTTGTGGAACTCTCTTCTGGAACCTAGCATATTGATCTCTCTTCCGGATTCTAGCTTGTGGAACTCTTCTCCGGATCCTAGCTTGTGGCACTCTCTTCCGGCTTCATGTTTGTGGAACTCTATTCTGGATACTAACATTGATCTCTCTACCGGATTCTAGCTTGTAGAACTCTCTTCCGGATCCTAGCTTGTGGAACTCTCTTCCGGCTACTTGTAAGTCTCTTCCGGATCCTAGCTTATGGATCTTTCTACCGGATCCTAGCGTGTGGAACTCTCTTCCGGATGCTAGCTTGTGGAACTCTTTTCCGGCTTCATGTTTGTGGAACTCTCTTCCGGCTTCATGTTTGTGGAACTCTTTTCCGAATCCTAGCTTATGGATCTGTCTTCCGGATCCTAGCTTGTAGAACTCACTTCCGGCTTCATGTTTGTGGAACTCTCTTCTGGAACCTAGCATATTGATCTCTCTTCCGGATTCTAGCTTGTGGAACTCTTTTCCGGATCCTAGCTTGTGGCACTCTCTTCCGGCTTCATGTTTGTGGAACTCTCTTCCGGATCCTAGCTTAATCATCTCTCTTCCGGATCCTAGCTTGTGGAACTCTCTTCCGGCTTCATGTTTGTGGAACTCTCTTCCGGCTTCATGTTTGTGGAACTCTCTTCCGAATCCTAGCTCATGGATCTGTCTTCCGGATCCTAGCTTGTGGAACTCTCTTCCGGCTTCATGTTTGTGGAACTCTCTTCTGGATCCTAGCATATTGATCTCTCTTCCGGATTCTAGCTTATGGAACTTTCTTCCGGATCCTAGCTTGAGGAACTCTCTTCCGGATCCTAGATTATGGATCTCTCTTCCGGATCCGAGATTGTGGCACTCTCTTATGGATCTTCCTACCGGATTCTAGCGTGTGGAACTCTCTTCCGGATGCTAGCTTGTGGAACTCTCTTCCGGCTTCTTGTTTGTGGAACTCTCTTCCCGGATCCTAGCTTCTTGAACATTCTTCCGGCTTCTTCTTTGTGGAATTCTTGAACATTCTTCCGGCTTCTTCTTTGTGGAACTCTTTTCCGGATCCTAGATTGTGGATCTCTGTTCCGAGTCATATCTTGTGGAACTCACTTTCGGCTTCTTGTTTGTGGAACTCTATTCTGGATACTAAATTATGGATCTCTGTTCCGGATCCTAGCTTATGGAACTCTCTTCCGGCTTCATGTTTGTGGAACTCTCTTCCGGATCCTAGCTTCTTCATCTCTCTTCCGGATCCTAGCTTGTGGAACTCTCTTCCGGCTTCTTGTTTGTGGAACTCTCTTCCGGATCCTAGCTTATGGATCTCTTCCAGATCCTAGCTTGTGGAACTCTCTTCCGGCTTCTTGTTTGTGTAAATCTCTTCCGGATCCTAGCTTATGGATCTTTCTACCGGATATTAGCGTGTGGAACTCTCTTCCGGATGCTAGCTTGTGGAACTCTCTTCCGGCTTCTTGTTTGTGTAAATCTCTTCCGGATCCTAGCTTATGGATCTTTCTACCGGATAGTAGCGTGTGGAACTCTCTTCCGGATGCTAGCTTGTGGAACTCTCTTCCGGCTTCTTGTTTACGGAAATCTCTTCCGGCTCCTAGCTTGTGGAACTCTCTTCCGGCTTCTTGTTTGTGGAACTCTCTTCCGGATCCTAGCTTATGGATCTCTTCCAGATCCTAGCTTGTGGAACTCTCTTCCGGCTTCTTGTTTGTGTAAATCTCTTCCGGATCCTAGCTTATGGATCTTTCTACCGGATAGTAGCGTGTGGAACTCTCTTCCGGATGCTAGCTTGTGGAACTCTCTTCCGGCTTCTTGTTTGTGTAAATCTCTTCCGGATCCTAGCTTATGGATCTTTCTACCGGATAGTAGCGTGTGGAACTCTCTTCCGGATGCTAGCTTGTGGAACTCTCTTCCGGCTTCTTGTTTATGGAAATCTCTTCCGGCTCCTAGCTTGTGGAACACTCTTCCGGCTTCTTGCTTGTGGATCTCTCTTCCGGATCCTAGCTTATGTATCTCTCTTCCGGATCCTAGCTTATGTATCTCTCTTCCGGATCCTAGCTTGTTGAAATGGCTACGCGTAACAGTAACTTCTCTGTTAAGTTTCTTTTTTCGCTAATAAAACTCTCTTCCACCTTCTGGCATTCCAGTGAACTTTGATCTTCAAAATTTAAAAGCATTGTCAATCGTTATCTATTCTCTTCTTAATTTCCATTCTTTCATTTTTAATAATATTTGTCCTATATTCTTTCTCACACTGTAAACTCCTGCGTTTTAGAGTCTTTGTTGCCTTACTTGTGGTTAAAGGAATATATATATGTATATGAAGAAATTTTGAAAAAACAAACAAAAATCCTTAAATGTAGTTAAAATGAAAGAAATGTCGACGTCTGACGTTTCGGTTTAATAAACCTTTTTCAAGACAATATTCATCAAAATACAATTCAGTTCAATATGACAAATCATTCTGTCGGATTTATATCCATTTACACTTGCTTATATATGTATATATATATATAAAAAAAAATTAAATAAAAATCATTTCAAATTAGTTAAAATGCTACAGAAATATTTTCATTCAGTCAAATAAAATCGGGACAAGGTGAAATCAATTGACTGTTAATATTTTCATCTTTAGTTTGATTCAGTGAACTTCAAAGTGGGATTTATTCATAATCTTGAATTATTTTCTGAAAATAGAATTACTTCCATCCAGAATAATATATAATAACACGGAATTAAAGAATTCATTTCTTAGTTTGAATAAATTAAGATGTGATCCGTGAATATGGAAAATGTTGAAATCAATCAAAAGTACAGAAATTAAACTATCTGGGAAAAGTCTTAAGAGATGGAAAAAAAGTTAAGATTAAATTTGGCTTGAAGGCATGGAGCCGAAAGAGAGCTCCACAACTGAGAAGTGCGAGAAAATAAACTGTTAGCGTAGAAGTTACGTCTACATCTAAATTGATGAGTTCTCGCTGCAACACTATATTATTCGGACTACTGTCCTCATCTTTGTCGCTATATTTATTGCAACGTTTCGGCCGCTGTACGCTCCGGCCTTCTTCAGGTAGTTGGAATGTCGAACTGAACCCTTTATTTCGCTTACTGAGGTAGACTAGATGCACGTGCCATGTTTTAATGAATGTCTGAAGATACTGAAAGGCCGAAACGTTGTAATAAATATGGCGACAATGATGAGGACAATAGTCATCTCAATAAAACAGATACTAAAAAGTAAATAATAATAGTCCGTAATATAAATAGTGTACATAATACTCATCTCAGAAATATAAACAGATACTAAAAGGCCGAAACGTTGTAAATAAAATATGGCAAATAGTGTACATAATACAAAAATATGACAGATAAATAATAGTCAATAGTCCGAATAATGTAAATAGTGTACATAATACTTCATCTTAGAAATAAACAGATACTGAAAGGCCGAAACGTTGTAATAAATATGATACAAATATGAGGAAATAGTCCGAATAATGTAAATAGCCGAAACGTTGTAATTGTAAAATATGGCGACAAAGATGAGGACAATAGTCCGAATAATGTAAATAGTGTATATAATACCTCATCTCAGAAATATAAACAGATACTAAAAGGCCGAAACGTTGTAATAAATATGGCAACAAAGATGAGAATAATAGTCCGAATAATGTAAATAGTGTACATAATACTTCATCTTAGAAATATAGACAGATACTGAAAGGCCGAAACGTTGTAATAAATATGGCGACAAAGATGAGGACAATAGTCCGAATAATGTAAATAGTGTATATAATACCTCATCTCAGAAATATAAACAGATACTAAAAGGCCGAAACGTTGTAATAAATTGGCGACAAATAGGACAATAAATATGGCAACAAAGATGATCTTAGAATAATAGTCCGAATAATGTAAAATAGTGTACATAATACCTCATCTCAGAAATAATAGACAGATACTGAAATATAGACAGATACTGAAAGGCCGAAACGTTGTAATAAATATGGCGACAAAGATGAGGAAAATAGTCCGAATAATGTAAAATAGTGTACATAATACTTCATCTTAGAAATATAGACAGATACTGAAAGGCCGAAACGTTGTAATAAATATGGCGACAAAAATATGATGACAATAGTCCGAATAATGTAAATAGTGTACATAATACTTCATCTTAGAAATATAGACAGATACTGAAAGGCCGAAACGTTGTAATAAATATGGCGACAAATATGATGGACAATAGTCCGAATAATGTAAATAGTGTATATAATACCTCATCTTAGAAATATAAACAGATACTAAAAGGCCGAAACGTTGTAATAAATATGGCAACAAATATGAGAATAATAGTCCGAATAATGTAAATAGTGTACATAATACTTCATCTTAGAAATATAGACAGATACTGAAAGGCCGAAACGTTGTAATAAATATGGCGACAAAGATCGAATAATGTAAATAGACAATAGTAGACAGAATAATGTAAAATAGTGTATATAATACCTCATCTTAGAAATATAAACAGATACTGAAAAGGCCGAAACGTTGTAATAAATATGGCAACAAAGATGAGAATAATAGTCCGAATAATGTAAATAGTGTACATAATACTTCATCTTAGAAATATAGACAGATACTGAAAGGCCGAAACGTTGTAATAAATATGGCGACAAATATGAGGACAATAGTCCGAATAATGTAAATAGTGTACATAATACTTCATCTTAGAAATATAGACAGATACTGAAAGGCCGAAACGTTGTAATAAATATGGCGACAAATATGAGGACAATAGTCCGAATAATGTAAATAGTGTACATAATACTTCATCTTAGAAATATAGACAGATACTGAAAAATATGCCGAAACGTTGTAATAAATATGGCGACAAATATGATGAGGACAATAGTCCGAATAATGTAAATAGTGTATATAATACCTCATCTCAGAAATATAAACAGATACTAAAAGGCCGAAACGTTGTAATAAATATGGCAACAAATATGAGAATAATAGTCCGAATAATGTAAATAGTGTACATAATACTTCATCTTAGAAATATAGACAGATACTGAAAGGCCGAAACGTTGTAATAAATATGGCGACAAAAGATGAGGACAATAGTCCGAATAATGTAAATAGTGTATATAATACCTCATCTCAGAAATATAAACAGATACTAAAAGGCCGAAACGTTGTAATAAATATGGCAACAAAGATGAGAATAATAGTCCGAATAATGTAAATAGTGTACATAATACTTCATCTTAGAAATATAGACAGATACTGAAAGGCCGAAACGTTGTAATAAATATGGCGACAAAGATGAGGACAATAGTCGAATAATGTAAATAGTGTATATAATACCTCATCTCAGAAATATAAACAGATACTAAAAAGGCCGAAACGTTGTAATAAATATGGCAACAAAGATGAGAATAATAGTCCGAATAATGTAAATAGTGTACATAATACTTCATCTTAGAAATATAGACAGATACTGAAAGGCCGAAACGTTGTAATAAATATGGCGACAAAGATGAGGACAATAGTCCGAATAATGTAAATAGTGTACATAATACTTCATCTTAGAAATATAGACAGATACTGAAAGGCCGAAACGTTGTAATAAATATGGCGACAAAGATGAGGAAAATAGTCCGAATAATGTAAATAGTGTACATAATACTTCATCTTAGAAATATAGACAGATACTGAAAGGCCGAAACGTTGTAATAAATATGGCGACAAAGATGAGGACAATAGTCCGAATAATGTAAATAGTGTATATAATACCTCATCTCAGAAATATAAACAGATACTAAAAGGCCGAAACGTTGTAATAAATATGGCAACAAAGATGAGAATAATAGTCCGAATAATGTAAATAGTGTACATAATACTTCATCTTAGAAATATAGACAGATACTGAAAGGCCGAAACGTTGTAATAAATATGGCGACAAAGATGAGGAAAATAGTCCGAATAATGTAAATAGTGTACATAATACTTCATCTTAGAAATATAGACAGATACTGAAAGGCCGAAACGTTGTAATAAATATGGCGACAAATATGAGGACAATAGTCCGAATAATGTAAATAGTGTACATAATACCTCATCTCAGAAATATAGACAGATCTCGCTGCCAGTTTAGTATTGCGATCAAATTCATACAGTCTGGGAAACATAACGAAGAACTCATTCGAACAATTACCATGAAAGTATTTATAGAAAAGACACCGAGAGGCAACCTTACGGCAGTGTGAATGTGACTGGAGCCGAGCCGCCAGGTCGGGAGCAATAATATTGCTGATTCTTTTTTGGATCTTTTCAAGGAGCTCCAGGTAAATCACAGCGGGCCCCGGACCATATATAGCAACAATATTCTAAGCATGGACGAATGGTAGATTTATAGATATGCAAGATAGATTCAGAATAGAGGAATCGCTTCGCCCGATAGAATGAACCGACTTTTTTTAGAAGCTGACCTAGCAATGGATTCGATATAGTCTTTCTATTTTGTGTCAGCTGAGAACGTTACCCCGGGAAGGCGTAGTGAGTCACTTTCGCGTAGGATATCATCAGCTATCCTGATGCAAGGCAGAGAGGGGTCTCTCAGATGATTAATAAAGAGAAGTTTAATTTGGGGAGCGTTAAAATGTGCAAGCCTTCTCTTGCCTCAGTTAGCAACGGTCTTGAGGTCTTTTTGTACATCAGCTGCTATTTTGACCTTGTCGGACTGATCATCCTTAGCATCGAGGCAGGAGTAGTTAGTAGTGCCGCCAGCGTAGATACCAAGTTGAGAGCTGATGTCATCTTTGTAGAATAACAGTACAATAAACAGCACTTACCGGCGTAAGGGTCCCAGCTAGCGTCCAGCTGGCAGACAAAAATAAAGCAGGTTGTAACTTAATACAAACCCTGCAAACTAACTGATGAATCAAGCTGGTATTTATATAGAAATACTTCCACACAACCAGCCAGGCTTAAAGGGAATCATCCCTCCCCAAAGGCCACTACCCACACACGATGGGGGGGAGGAGATGTAGAATAACAATACAATAAACAGCACTTACCGGCGTAAGGGTCCCAGCTAGCGTCCAGTTGTAACTTAATACAAACCCTGCAAACTAACTGATGAATCAAGCTGGTATTTATATAGAAATACCTCCACTCAGGTACCAGCAGCCAATCATAACCCAAGCAATGGACTATCCCACTTTAGCGCAATGAGATGCTCCATGGCGCCATAAATAGCTCGCTTTCTCAAGTTTGAATTATTATTCACTTAGCTTGCTCCACAACTGAGTGTTTATCTTGACCACGTGATTTTTCTACAATCTTGATTAAAAACAGCGTAGGAACAAGGATGGAGCCCTGGGGGACACCGGCGTTAATACGAAAAGATCTAAACGAGTGGCCGTTCAGGTTAACTTTCATTTCTCGATTTAATAAGAACTGAATCAGGTAGATTATGTGTTGTATTCCTCTGTCCCACTTATCTTCATTAGGCCCAGTAAGTGACTGAAGCTGAGCCACCAGATCAGGACCTATAATATTGCTGATTCTTCTTAGAATCTTACGAAGGGGTTCCAGATAAATAGCAGGGATACTGGGCCATATATGACAGCAATATTCTAAGCATGGACGAATAGTAGACTTATAAATATACAAGATAGATTCCGGAGACGGGTCACTTTCCGGAAGGTTAGCATCAGCCATGCTGATGGAAGGCAGAGAGGAGTCTCTCAGATGATTAATGATTTAGTTTTGAAGGCGTTAAAATTGACAAGCCATCTTTTTTGCCAGTTAACGACGGTCCTCAGGTCGTTTCGTATACAGCTGCCATTTTGACCTTGTCGGACTGATCAGGCTTACTATCGAGGCACGAGTAAATGGTAGTGTCGTCAGCGTAGATACCAAGTTGAGAGCTGATATCATTGGGAAGGTCGTCAAGAAAGATTAAAAACAGCTTACGACACACGCGTTCGTATGAAATGATGTAGACGAGTGGCCGTTCAGGACAACTTTCATTTCACGATTTGATAAGAACGACTGGATCAGCTCAATAATGTGCTCGAAGATACCGTAACTTTTCAGTTTGTGAGAGAAGACCTGAATGCCAGACCCCGTCAAAGGCTTTCGAGATATCCAAAGCTACAATCCGAGTTTCATCGTTTTTTATCTAAAGCACGATAGACTCTTTCCGAAATTATCATCAGCAGTTGAAACGAAAACCGTATTCCCTGTCTAAGAAAAATCCCGATGAGAGATGATGAACTAATTTAGCGTTAGTTAAGGCCTTTAGGACTTTCCAAAAAAAGGGGTAGAAAGCTAATAGCCCGAGTGTTAGATGAATCGATGAGTTCTTAAAAACTACAACAACAGACGATGACTTCCAGCAGGTAGGCAAGCAGAAGGCAGCGAGGCATTTATTATACAGTTTAAAGAGAACAAGAGCCAGTTTAGGAGCACGATCCTTAATGACCATTACATGGATACCATCGGGTCTGCATGCTTTGTGGGGGTTCAAAGTTAGAGATGATAGTAGAAACCATTGAAAGGGTTATATGTATATCACTCAGCAGAGAATCAGTTCAAAGTGGGAAGTCAAGAGTAGAGTTTGAGGAGAATTTACGGGTAAAGCATTCAGCTTTATCAGCAGAGGATGATAACACCTCAACTCGATCGAAGAGGGGGAATAGACACATTGAACTTATTTAGTACCCTATTACAGAGATGCCAGTAGTCACGAGAGCCAAATTTTTTTTTTAGGGTTGCTTCATTCTCTCAGCAAACACGGACTTAGCTCCTTCGAAGACTCGCTTGCATTTGTTACGAGCTGTAGCAAATAGGCAACTGTTATGACGAGAGCTGTCACGCTGGTATTGCCGGAAATAGTAGTCTCTGTGTACGATGGCGACCGCGCATGCTGGTGTGAACCAGGGAGAGGATTGCGGTTTCGTCTGGTATTTCTAAGAAGGGATGAAAGTGTCCATGCCGGCTTGGACCCTAGATGAAACCTCAGTGGTACAATTTTCAATCGGGAGTTTGAAGATGTTAGTACAAGGGCGTCACGATGAAAATCTTGGAATGAGTCCTAATCAGCGTAAAGGAAAGATGTCTTATGGATACGGGGTTCCTGTTAAACGGATGCTTGGATGGAGATATCAATAGTTACCACAGAGTGGTCAGAGGGCCGTATTGCGAAGCTCGGTATGTGCCTAGTGAGGAGATAAGAAATAGAGCCAGTAGAGAGGTCTGTTGCTCGGTTTGGTTAGAGAAACGAGTAGGGAAGTCCATGATTTGAGTGAGGGATTGGACATTGGAAAAAAATATCTGTATACCAGGAACATCAGTGTATTTGGAAAGTTTCAGCCACGTGTTGTGGTGAGTATTACAGTCACCGAAGACAAAGATGTTCGCAGATGGATGGAGAGAAAGTGCCTTTTCTATACTGTCATCTATTGCGTCTAATATATCACAGTCTGGAGAAGTGATAAAGGAAAAAGAGATAGCTGACAAAGTTTAGTAATGAAAGACGGAAACACATGAAAGAGTAATTAGCGACTCTGAAAGACAATTTTCTGACCATCGGTTACTTTCAATGATTTAATATAGATAGCTTCAAGAATATTTACTTTGTGTAAAAAAAAAATGAATATTCATCAACATGGTATTTTCTTTCTTCCTTTAATAAGGATACTAAGAAACTTGTCCGTTATTACGAAAGGATTCTATTAAAAAATAAGTAAACAAAACTTGTCTGAATTATTTAATGAGACATGTCTTAATGAAACCATGCTGTCAAGTTATACGGCTGATAATGCAAGACTCTTCGATAAAGTGAATCGAGTCCTCTCGGTCACTGTGAGTTTATCAAAAAATTAAATACGCTTAAAATTCACCAAGTAGACCGTATTGCGAACCTCGGTAAGAGAAAGAAGAGGAGGTAAGAAATAAATCAAGTACAGAAACCTTTTGACCGGTTTTGCTAGGAAAACGAGTAAAAAAAAAAGTCCATGATTTGAGTAAGGAATTGGACAATGGAAAAAAATTAATGCTTGAATACCAGCAAAATCAATACCTTTATAATGTTTAAACCACGTGTCGTGATGCGCATTAAAAACACCGAAGACAAAGATGTTCGCAGTTAGGTTGCGAGAGTACCTTTTCTATACTATCAGAAGTTATGTCGAATATACCGCTGTTCTGTGGAGAGGGTTAGCGAAAAAGGAAAAAGCGAAAGGTAACAGATTTTAGTAACGAAAGACAGAAGCACATAAAGGAGTAGTTTAGGGCCTCGAGAGACAAATCCCTGTTGTTTATTTTATTATAATTTTTATTGTATTATTATGTATTTTTAATCTTTAATTAAAATAAAAATTTGTTATTTATCATTTTTAATTTATTTAGAAGAATGTCATAATAAGAATTATTATATTAATAACATTTAAATATCAATAGTTACCCCCAGAGTTGCCCAAGTTACCAAGTACCGTATTGCGAACCTCGGTAAAAGAAAGGAGAGGATGTAAGGAATAACGTACAGAAACCCTTTGCTCGGTTTTGCTATTAAAACGAGTATGAAAGTCTATAATTTGAGTAAGGGATTGGATCAGGGAAAAATTTAATGTCTGAATATCGGCATCAGTTCCTTTAGAATGTTTCAGCCACGTGTCATGGTGAGCATTAAAATCACCGAAGACAAAGATGTTCGCAGATGGATGGAGAGAAAATGCCTTCTCTACACTGTCAGGGATTGTGTCGAATATATTTCAGTTTAGTTTAATAGAGATCGCTGACAAAGTTTAGCAGCGAAAGACGAAAGCAGATGAAAGAGTAAACAAACGGACTCGAGAGACAGTTCTCTTGCCATCGGAAGATTATCCCGGATGAAAACCCCAAGGCCATGCATGTGAATTGTGGTATCATTTAGGCAAAGGGGAAAATAGCCTGGAACCAAGAATTCATTGGTAGCAATGGAAGAACTTAAGAATCACAAGTGCCAAAGATATCTGGCGACTGTTCCAGGAGAAATGATTCTACACTGTACAGGTTGAAACGGGTACCACGAATATTGGAGAAGTATCAATCCTTCTATAAAACAGTAAATGCGTAACAATTTCCTCACAGATGAAGAGGAGACTTGTCATAGAAAAAATATGGTTCTACAGAAGGATACTGAGAATATCATGGACTGAACATGTGGGTAAGGCGGATGTTTTAATTTAAATGGAAACAAAAAGTCGCCTGCACTTAGAATTAAAATGACGCCGTTGAAATTCCTAGGCGCATCATGAGGAAAGAGGGCTTGGAGAATTTGACACTCACAAAACATATTCAAAGCAAGAAGGGTACAGGAAACAAGCGAATAACTGACGAGCTTGTGTATGGCGAAAGAGCAAGCGACAATAAGGAAACAAATATTCTTTGAGCTGCCAAAGATAGGAAATTTTGGAAAGCCATAGTCGTCCACGTCCCTTAAGAAAAAGAAGAGGCCAGTAGCATGTAGTCTGATTTATTTAGACAATATGATGTGTAAATTAGTCAAGTATATATATATATATATATATATATATATATATATATATATATATATATAGTTGAATCTCTGTAGCTACCGACCAAGTCTAAATCTTGCATGGGTCAAGATATACCCACCGGCGAAATTCTTTCTCGTTTCCGGAAACACATCCTACACAAGAATAAAAGAAATTCTTCCTCCAAAGAAATAACAAATAAATAAATATTTTGATCTTATCAAAACATTTTTCCACTTCAAAAAGAAAGATACAATATATATATATATATATATATATATATATATATATATATTATTCGGTGTAACCTGAAAAAATGTTTTCATTGGGCATTTTTCATCATTGACTGAATGAATAATTAAAACCAGACAATACAATTCCTGATTCTTCTGTTAGTAATCTTCTCCTAGTGTGGTACAAGGACGGAATTTTTGAGAACCCTCTCAAAAACAATGTCTTCAGCAGAAACTTGTTGGAGAAGCGCTCCGACGTTATCTAGAAAGGTTATGTTTCTGGCAAAGCACGCGCTCACACACACTCACACACACGCCTCAGACATACACACGCCTCAGACACACACACGCCTCAGACTTACACACATGACTTAAATAACAAGATCCAATAGAGAAATAAATAAATTTTCGCAAATAACACAGATTTATTTACGTCTGATTTTGATCCGTCTTAATGAAACACCCTTATATATACTCCGTTTTAATGAAACACACTTCATATTCAACTTTGCCCAATGTGGGATAAATTAATGACTCTTCTCAAAGTTATAGGCAGTATGTTAATTTGCTAACCAATAACCCAACGCACAATGTAAATTTACAAAACATAGCTTAGATATGGCACAAGTTTCTAACTCATTACTCAGACAAGCTTGTTTACCATTACACCAGGTCGGATTGTCCTATGTTTTTCTAAGCGTAATATCAATGTGGCACAAGGCCGAAATATGCAGCACCCAGCAAGGATCAAACTCACTATTCAGTCCTAATTGATCTAGCGAGACAAGCTTGTTTACTATTATACCACGTCGGAGTGCTCTATGATTTTTTAAGCGTAATATTAGTGTGGCACAAGGCCGAAATATGGAGCACCCAGTAAGGATCAAACTCACTACTCAGTCCTAATTGATCTAGCCAGACACGCTTGCTTAACATTAGACCACGTTGGAGTTCCCTATGATCTTTAAGTGTAATATCGATGTAGCACAAGGCCGAAAATGTGGAGCATCCCGTGATCTAACGAGACACGATTGCTAACGATTACTCTCCGTCGAAGTGCCCCCAAACCCCAACACCATGTCCTGTTTACAAATCTTAGATTAATAGGTCACATGGTCATAAGTGGGGTGTCTCTGTCCGCGTTTGAACTTACTCTCTGTGCTTTAATTTCGAACGTGCTACTCTTCTTGTTGTTACTTCCGTTTCTGTTCCCTCTATTTATCGGCCATCTTTGCTATACCATCTGTAAAGCCGAAACACCTTCTTACATAACTCCCCTGTTACAGTCCTTTCTGTGTCCCCCCCTGTTTTCCTATCTCTTTCATCATTTCCTTTTGTTTTTAGTTTTTATTTATATTTATATCGAGAAAAGAAAAATCTTTTTCACGATGAAAGGTATTCGCTAGCTATTGAAAGACTTTGTCGGTTTCTGCAAACAAATAAATAAATAAATACAGATAAAAAAAAATAATTCTAAAAAGAAATTCTTTCTTGCATCATCAGATACTGCAGTTCTCTGCACATAGGATGCTATTTGACTGTTACTGACATGTAGAACTTCACGCGGGATTTCCGACTCCCGCGAGATGTTAAACATGTCCGCCAAATAGCATCATTTTGCAAAATATCCGCTTTTCTCGTTGAAGCGGTTTCTGTCATTTTTTTTTTTTTTTTTTTTTTAATAATTATTCTGCCAGGCATGTCTTACCTCAAACTTTTTCTTGTTTTTGTTTTGGTGATCCTCCTTGTAAGTTTTCAAACAGCTATGATCTTCTGTGTGTTTCCTTTCTGGGGTGAATATAATGACACCAACTTTTAATTTTGCTGTATACTTGTGGGTGTTTAGAGAAAAAGTTGTAGAAATGGGATGGCTTAAAAGTAATTTTACACAATCATTATACATTAGCTGTTCATGAAACTTGAGGTGACCCTTGTAAGATTTATTACCCACTGGCTGTCTTTCTGTTGGAATTTTAGAGGCGATATGTTGTTCAAGTAGTTTCTTCGTTTGTTTATTTTTGTTTATTTTGTTCGTGTTTTTTACCCGACGTTTCAACCATTTTACTCTCCAAATTCGTCAGTCTAGATTTCTAAGACTAAATATTTGTACTGTAAGATATTTATACTTCCAGTCAGCTTCGTTTTTTCTTTCTTTTTTTTCCTTTTTTGACTTTGCTATAGCGTTTTGGTTAAGCATACAAGGTTTGATCAAAAACCGTCGGGCCAGTTGCTATGGTACTGATGCTAACGTACGCAGAATGACGCCGCTTGGCACAAACTTGTAATGAGTTGGTCGGTCAACTTGACACCCCCAAAGCGAGTGGAGGTGGGCAGACGCGGGAACGGTGATTGGTAGCTGGCTTGTTGGTGTTTTGCATAGGTGAGTTACCAAGCTCTATGTAAAGGGCTGGAATGAGAAGGAGGGCAGTTTTCAGTCTCAGAAGTGGAGACTGTCCGTCGCTACGACAGCAGGAGAGAAAGAGATGAAATCATTTACTTTTTCGTGACACATTCCAGCACAAGCTATTTCAGCGTTTACGTTGACTTCAGCAAGATGGCGGAAAGACCGTTCGACATAAAACTGATCTCCGAATTCAGTGGTGATACGAGTGGACAGTCTGTGGTTGAATGGATCGAAAAGGTGGAACTGGTCTGCGAATTATGCGAGATCACGAAGATTGAACGGATTCTTACACTGCGATTGAAAAGCGGCGCCCTTGCTGTGTATAGGCAGCTGAGCAAAGAACAGAAAAGTGACATTGAACAAATAAAGCGCGCTCTACTAACAGCATTTGGAACTGACCGGTTCGTGGCCTATGACCAATTCCAGGCGCGGCGTCTACGACCTGGCGAGACAGTAGACGTATATTTGGCGGAATTAAAGAAGCTCGCCGTACCGATCGCACCGCTTCCTGAAGAATGGATGACATGACGCTCAATCAATTGTTGACCAGAGCCCGTGCTATCATGATCGACGAAAAAGAGGCTGTTGAACCAGTGGCCGCAGTCGTTCAGCCAATTGAAGTCAAAGAGGATCCGTCCCAGCCATCCGTCGCCATGGCGATGTCACCTGCTATCGGTGCTCTGGGCCGGATCATTTTGCCAAAGACTGCCGCTATCAACGCAAAGCAATGCGCAGCGGGTCGGCGCGAAAGGCACGTTTCAATCTACGATGTTTCCAATGTCATAACGTAGGTCACATTGCCTCTAAGTGTCCGGGAAATAGAATGGGGGATGCGACGTCAGCGCCGGTCTCTTCCCCGCACCGAGCAGGAAAGAGGCGTTCCCTGTGATTAAGGTGCGCTTTAGTAGATTCGGGCTGATCTCGGTCACTCACGAATGGTTCGATTTGTCGACAGTGGAGCAGACAAAAGATGGACGTACTAACGGCTGATGGAAAAGCTCTCAGAAGCCGGGGATTTGGAAACATCAAACTCACTATTAACAACAGTTATCCCGATATGTCAAGCGTGCAAGTTGTATATATGCGGACGCAGTCACCAGACAGACGCGACCATCTCTCGAACTGAGAAGCTTTGTGATCTTAAGATCAGTGGGGCGTGTAATGAGTTGGTCGGTCAACTTGACACTGTGATTGGTAGCTGGCTTGTTGTTGTTTTGCATAGATGAGTTACCAAGCTCTATGTAAAGGGCTGGAATGAGGAGGAGGGCAGTTTTCAGTCTCAGAAGTGGAGACTGTGTCCGTCGCTACGACAGCAGGAGAGAAAGAGAGGAAATCATTTACTTTTTCGTGACACATTCTTTGAACTCTGGAGCACATACAAACTAGGTTATGACGTTCTCGCTCATTTCCATTGTTTATATCAGTGCTTGGAAGGGAAGTGTGTAGAGTGTGCTTGTCTTACCACACCATAGATTTTCTATTAATGGCTATAGTTTGTGCAAACAGTTTGGGTCAAACACAACACTTCTCAGGTCCGACAACCACTATATTCTCTAGATATCGCCTCTTCCGACTTTACCTTTTTCTAAAAATTAAATCCCACTTGAAAGCTTTCAAGACATCGAGGAAATCCAAGAAATGCAACGAGGCAGCTGTTCGCAATCTAACCCCCCCCAAAAAAAAAAACAAAGAATTCCGAGAATACTTCCGGCGATGGAAACGATGCTGGGTAATGGGTGCGGTTTCAGAAGGCGAGTATTTTGAAAGAGATTAAATGCTGAATGGATATTGTTGTAGTTTTCTTTTTAAATCACCTGTCCCGATACTTTTTGATCAGACCTCGTCGTCCCCCCTTTTTTCGTTTATTTATTTTACTAACAGCATTCTGACTGCTATAGTCTACGGCATTTAGGAAATTTTCCTTATTTCCATTGTTTCTGTTGTGAGGGAAAATATTCCCCTACAAGTTTGGACTCGACCGTTGGATGAAAGACACAAAAATACTCCTACATCAAGAGGAGTAGCAGGACGAGCAGTAGCAGTAGTAGCCTCTGCTGAAAACAATTAGTCATTCACGGTTAAACAATTTCTTCCCTGGCTTCTATTCTACATTATGTTTCCATGTACCAAAAGGTAATAAACATTTTTTAAGCATTTCACCCCAAGCAAACCTGGAGTGCCACTAGCACGGAAGGGCTTACAGGGAGTAAGAGCACCAGTAAAGAGGGGTGTTTGAGGAAAGGACGGGGATCAAGATCAAGGTATCAGAAGATGTCGATTGACATTACATTTGAATATTGGAAGTTTATAGTTATCAGGGAAGAGGAAGGGAGTTCTGCTGGCGGGAAGTGCGTGCTATGAAGTTGGTGAAACAGAAGAGATGGATACATTTAACTGTTTCGACAGTGAAAGGGTGGGACCGATATGCCAACCTAGCTGTACGCTTAAATTCATGCAGTTGGGGTACCAGTGAAAGTAGCTCGTCGGAGCAGTTGCCATGAAAAGACAGAGAGAAGCCACATCAGATCTGTGAGAAAGTGACTGTAGACGAGATGCCAGATCAGGTCCTATCATATTGCATATCCGTCTTTGGACTTTGTTGAGGGCATCGAGATGAACAGCAGGGACACCAGAACATATAAATTAATTCCGGATTTCTCCTGTTACAACAGTTTCTATCAACGTTTTAATCATAAGTAAGACAATAAAGCCACTAAGACGCAAGAGTTTACTGAGTGGGAATGTATATGAGAAAAGGAAAAAAAAATGAAGCATAGCCGGCATAGTTGCTGTTGAAATCTTTTCCGCGTTTTTGTTGTATTTATATCGACATTTTAGTCAGCATAATCTCCACCCAGCAAAATTTCTGTCATATCATTTCCGCATTTTTGTTGCTTTCAACGCAGTATTTCGACCGCGGTAATCTCCGTTTCTTATCGATGATACATAATGGTAATTTTCATTAGGTTTGTTGTCTTTTTTTTCATAAAAAATACATTCTTATTGTTCCTTAAACGTTAAGTGGCTAAAGGTAAGGCACCGGGTAAGAAGTAAATTAAGAAGAATGCCGCTAGTTGCAATTCATATGGGATTGCGAGTAGAGATGTGTAAGAGTGTCCATCTATCTATCTACCCCCGGTCTCTATATTTGTCTATCTATCTCTCTATCTCTCTCCCTATCTATTTATCTATCTCCCTCGAACTATCTATCTATCTATCTATCTCTATCTCTGTCTCTCTCTCTATCTATCTCTATCTCTAGCTCACTATCTATCTATCTATCTATCTATCTATATATATATATATATATATATATATATATATATATATATATATATATCTCTATCGCTCTCTCTATCTATCTCTCTATCTCTCTCCTATCTATTTATCTATCTCCCTCTAACTCTCTATCTATCTATCTATCTATCTATCTCTATCTCTGTCTCTCTCTCTATCTATCTCTATCTCTGGCTCACTATCTATCTATCTATCTATCTATATATATATATATATATATATATATATATCATACTCTCTATCGATCTCTCTCTATCTATCTCTCTATCTCACTCTATCTCTCTCCCTATCTATTTATCTATCTATCTCTATCTATCACCCTATATCTCCCTATCTCTCTCACTCTCTCTCTATATATATATCTATATATCTCTCTCTATCTATATATATCTGTCTCTCGCTCTATCTATCTATATCTATCTATCTATCTATCTATCTCTCTCTATATATATATATATATCCTCTCTATCTCACTCTCTCTCAATCTATCTATCTCCCTCTCTCTATAACTATCTCTCTATATCTATCTATCTATCTATCTATCTCTCTACCTCTCTCTCTCTCTATCTATCTATCTATCTAGCTATCTATCTCTATATCTATGTATCTATCTACAGGGTGCGACGAGTAAATTGCCGTCATTTTATATTTTTGATTTCGTGCATGCGCGTTATTTATTTTTTGGGGGTCGACTGTACAGTATAGTAGGCTCATTTGGGCAACGTCTGCAAGAAAAAGATTATCATGACGCAATTCCCTCCGCCAGAAATTTGGAAACGGCATGTCCTACAGTCGGAAGTTCCAATATGAACATTTCTGAGTATTTGAGTGTGAATCTGAGGATTCGATGAGTCTAATGGTGATTACGAAGGTGACGGCGTTATGTCTCCATCCCACAGAGACTCGACGCGAAGTCCTACATCAAGTGCCTTGAGGAGGTAGTGCTTCACTGGATCAAGAGGGGAGCTGCTGGACAGCCTTATGTCTGGCAACTAGACTCTACACGGTGCCACACAAGCAGGAGGATCCAATTATGGCTGTCGGACAATTCTTGCGGCCACATCACCCCTTACATTTGACCAACTTCAACCCCCTTGATTATTATGTATGAGGCGCAGTTGGGCGAGAGAACAACAAAACTTGTAAGACCAAAAATGAATTGAAGGCAAGGATTATGGCAGCATTCACCAACTTAAACAAGGAAACCGTCCAGAAGATGCAGGAGATTCCGAAGTTGTCTGGAGGCCGTGGTTGAAGCCAATGTCAATTTTATTGAATAAATGTATTCTTTAGTCTTTCACGATATTTTTGTGTAATTTGGTAATTATATCTGTCAAAATTAGATGTTAATGTTATTTTTATTTTTGCGTCATTTAGACGACAATGTATGAACCTCACGTTTTATCCATGCCAGTCTTTTTATTATCTATCTATCTATCTATCTATCTATCTATCTATCTATCTATCTATCTATCTATTGTGTATGCTTGTCTGTCTAACAATTTATCTTTCTTTCTCTATCTACATTTAGCGTCTGTCTATCGGTCTATCTATTTATATTTAGTATAAGTCTGTCTATCTATGTATATTTAGTTTCTATCTATATTTAGTTTCTACTATCTATCTATCTATCTATCTATCTATCTATCTATCTATCTATCTCTCTCTCTCTCTCTCTCTCTCTCTCTATATATATATATATATATATATATGAAGTAAAATATATACGGAAAAAACAAAACAAAAATCCTTATATACAATTATGCTGTTTTAATGTTAATATGTCAACGTCTGACGTTTCGGTCTAATAAATCATCTTCAGGACATATTCATAAATATAACATTATCAATACAACATGACAAAGACAATGTACATTAGAACAAGACTTAATAATATCATATAATTTTCTCTCACTAAGTCATTTAATTTTATATCTATCTATCTATCTATCTATCTATATATATATATATATATATATATATATATATATATATATTCTCTGTTCATATTTATTTTACGAGTTTTTCACTTCTTTCTTCCCACATCTCCCTCACTAAGTCATTTCATATCTATCTGTCTATTTATTTATCTCTCTAATCCCCTTGGGAAAGGCATGAATGCCCTTTCTTCATCTTTGTGTTAAAAAGCATAGTTAACTGTGCTCTCTTGCCTTGGGTGGCAGCCAGTCTAGGAGAAAGAAAACCCTGAATTCACACCTGATATGATCTGTTCACCATTTAACTGTTATCATTTGTTCCGAAAAGTGCGCCTGCAGAAGCCTTCGTCACTCTAACAGAATCATCTGTGTAAGCAGTTTACCGATTAACCTTTAAACTGAAAAGTTTGTCTCTCATACGGTGAAATCGTTTGTCCATTTCTGTGGATGTACGCGTGTGTTGTGTGTGTGTGTATGTGTGTGTGGGTTCGTGCGCGTTTAGCGATATAAGCTCAGGCGAGAAGAGTATTAAATTACCTGCAAAGGTATAAAGTGTGCTTCGATTTGAGTAGACTAAGCTCGATAGGTAGATTAGAATTTGACGTGTTCAATCTCTGAGCCTGCCAGCGTGGACATGAACTCAGTGCCGGAATCAATAACTGAGCGGTAATAAAATAAGAACTAGACGATAAATCCCTAAGCATGGGCAGTGGGATGAGAACAATCTACCCCCGGGTTCAGTTCGAAAATCCCTCTAGATTACCTGGATCGATATAAAGTTGTTGAAGGCCGGAGGCACATCGGCCGAAATGCTGTGAAGAACAACAAAGGTTAGTACAATTGTCCACATGTAAATATTGCAAAATGGATGATTTCTATATTTGAAAATATTAGTGAAAAAACCTCTGTTATCTACCAGGTGCGTTCTTGATATTTTGACTGTTTTCAGGAGATACTTTTAATTTCAAAGAAGTACAAAACGCTAATCTTCGAAATAGGATTCTCCGTGAAGACTCCATGGAAGTCATAGAAAATGTTAAAATGGGCAAAAAAACGCTACAAAAACGTATGAAAGTCTCCAGACTAAAGATTATGTATGAGCCGTGCATCTGATTTCCGCTGGCACAGAAGTAAGGGGATACAAATGAAAAGATTTGAAAATGACAACTTTTTTCAATTTCACTGAAAAAGACTTTAAGCAGATCTTTCTTTCATTTTCTCACTGAAATCAAATAGCGTCTTTCCCCCTCTTTCCACGCAATCGAATTATAGCCCATAATTTATGAGGTATTGTTAGGAAACATTAAAATCTTTCATCTTCACTTCTTTCTTTTTTCTTTCTTTCTCTCTTTCTTTCTTTCTTTTTTCTTTATTTCTTTCTTTCTTCCTTTCTGCTTTCTTTCTTTCTCTCTGTCTTTTTCTTTCCTTTTTCTTTCTTTCATTCTTACTTTCTTTCTTTTCTTTCTTTCTATTTTCTTTCTTTATTTCTTTCTTTCTTTCTTCCTTTCTTTCTTTTTTCTTTCATCCTTTCTTTCTTTCTTTTTCTTTCTTTCTTTTTTTCTTTCTTTCATTCTTACTTTCATAATGTGTGACGTCTTTTATTTACATTTGGATACGCCATGAGCAGATATCAATGTACGTTTGAGATTCATGGAAGATTGAAGTTTAAAGACAGTAAATTTGACCTTGCTAACCGAATGCTTTTCTGTGGCCAAATCGGTTAAAGGCTATATGATGGTTCCGTATAGGATACAGGTTCGAATCCTGTCGGAGGACGAATATTTTCTATGAAATTTTCTCGGACATCCAGGCCGGTAAGTGTCGTTAATACTGTTTATTATAAACAGAGCATTTACTTAAATATTTGTATCTATAAAAAGAATGTATAAACATAAAAATGTCTTAAAATAATTGTCGGACTTTGTCCATTTCATAATGTGTGACGTCATTTGTTTACATTTGAGCAGATACGAATGAGTGTGAGAGATTCATGGAAGATTGGAGTTTAAAAGCAACTGACTTTACCAATCGAACGATCCTCTGTGGTTCAATCGGTTAAGTCAAGTTTTCTATGAACATTTCACGGATATTGAGGCCAGTAAATGTTATTAATATTGTTTATTATAAACATAAATATTTCTATCTATAAAAAGAATGTGTAAACATATATATATATATATATATATACACACACATAAATATACACATATATATATATACATATATATATATATATACGCATATATATATATACACATATATATATATATACACACACATATATATATACATAAATGCACACACACACACACACACACACATATATATATATATATATATATAAACCTGACTCTCGATAAAAAAAAGATCCCTCATTGCAGAAATAAAACTAGGAAACGGGATATGTAGAGAATAAATATTTCCCACGATTCTTTATTGAATGAAAGAATAATCATAGCAATGTAATTGTCTCTCGACAGAAGCCCTCTTTGCAAAAGTGTTAATTTTATTCATATGTAGTTATATATTAAAAAAAAAAGAGAGCGAAAAATAGTTGGCATTAAATAACCCTTTGTTGTTGATATGCCATAAAACAAAACAAACAAACCAATTAAGCTATGTTCTCCCTCTTTCGACGCTCTCAAAACGAGGAATAATCCATTATTGATAATTTCAGGGCAGGACGTAACGGTCGTGCTAGTTAACGAAGGCGGGGGACAAGCACAATTATAATAGGATTAGATGATAAATCATAGAGTAATCAATAAATAATGAACTTGATTATTGTCTCCACATCTTCCTGTCCTTTACAGTCTCTCTAGGAGTTGGAAATAACGCTTCACCGAATTAGCCATACGATCTAGAACACATCATGCAGAGATGATGAGATTCCCAATGGGGAAGCAGGCTTTAACTTAAAAAAAAAAGAACAGAAAAGAAATAGAAGGTAAATCTCTTTTATGTTGTTCTCTTCGGGTCCCGGTGTATTTGGTCGGCAGTCCATCTTGAACCAAGACGATCATGCTGGGAGCAAAGCGAAGGGTAACGGCCTTAATGAGTTTGGAAGAATTCGACATTACAATTCACAAAGGGGCCATTTTCGAATCTCTGCGGTTCTTGAAGATAAAAGGCACGAATAACATAATGATCTAAAAATGTTAGCACAAAAACGGATATAGTAAATATTGTGTCTGAAAATCCATTATTGTGATTCTGCAGAGAATTCTTGAAGGCTAAAAACAGAATTTTAAAATGCATTTCAAAGGAAGAAAAGATAAATGTATATATATATATATATATATATATATATATATATATATATATATATGGTAGAGGACTTTTATAATTACTTCAGAAGCTTTCTGTCTGAATTTGTGCAATCAGGTGTTATCATTACTTACATTATTTACATTTTACATTCGGTCTAATATCCTCATCTTTATTGGCATTATTACAACGTTTCGACAATATCGTACATTATTTCTATTATTCGGACTATTGTCTTCATCTTTATTGCCATATTTACCACGTTTCGGCCGTTGTACGCTCCGCCTTTCTTCAGGTGATTGGAATTTCGAACAGAACCCTTTATTTAGTCCTCAAGGAAATATTACCCAGTGGATAAAGACGTTGGTTAGATCCAGTGACCAAATCCAAAGAGTTGTGAGTTCAATACCAGACCACAGCAGTGGTGAACCAAAACTTGAAGAGTCAGTTAAAGGGAAATAACCGAGACATCTAGAAGAGGTATGGCACGTTGAACTAGAACTATTACCACGGTGGACGAAATAAAAGATTCGGTTCGAAATTCCAATCACCTGAAGAAAACCGGTGCGTACAACGGCCGAAACGTTGTGAATATGGCAAAGAAGATGAGGATAACAGTCCGAATAATGTAAATAATCATAATACCTCATCTCAGAGATATAGACAGATGTTTCGGTCTAGTCAATGGATCTAACCAACGTCTTTACCCAATAGCCGAAACGTTGTAAATATGGCAATGGAGATGATAACAGTCCGAATAATGTAAATAATGCAAGTAATCATAATGCCCCATCTCATAGATATAGACAGATCCTAAAGAAGGCCGGGGCGTATAACGACCGAAACGTTGTGAATATGGCAATGAAGATAGGGATGACAGTCCAAATAAAGTAAATCATGTAAGTAATCATGATACCTCATCTCAGGGATATAGACAGGTTTCGACAATTGTGCTCACGATCTTCTTCATGTGTCCATCACCTCGAAAAAGCTTTAGGGAATTTTGAACTTTACTTTTCTTAGTGCCGTCGAGTTACCTCTGTCGATTAAATGAAGGGTTCAGTTTAAAATGGCTTCGTTACCCAGTGCGACAGTCACATGAAGAAGGCTGGAGTGCCTAACGGCCGAAATATCTTTATAATAACAGCTAACATTAGTATGTAGGGAGATTTCTGAATTATTTGGAGTGCTTTCATGATAATGGTAAAATACAAGAAGTTAGATGAAGCAAAAATAAATTCAGTTGAGATTTTAAAATTTAAAATTTTGAATTTAGAGAGATTTTGGTAATCAATTTAAGAATTCCAAAAATTTGCAGACTCTACGCTTACGTTTCTTTTTCTTTAATTCCTTCATTATTTGTAAATATCTCAAAACTCAATATTCTTGTAAAATCGCAAAATTTAATTCCGCCATGAGAGAAATGAAGGTAATATAGCTTCAATATGATTGTTTTCTATTCAAAATTAATATATTTTTTTTTAATTTTAATTAATTATTTTTAACAGCGGAAAATATTGTTTTAAATTCTAAATCATTAATTACGTGAATAACGTTTCTCCCGTCTTTGAATACTAACTCATTTTTTCCATGAATAAATTTTAATAAAAAAAAATTATTTCTGCTCGCAGTGCCTATAAGTACAACGCCGTCCATTTTTTCTTACATTAATTCTAGTCCTGCCATTCATTTTTATTTTCCTTTTAGTTTAATTTATGTGGAAGCCACACATCAGAGCGACTAACTTAACCAGCGTTTGGATTTTATATTTCATTATGCTGAGTACCTTCCGCATCGTATAACACAGATTATTCTCAAGTAATTTCTTCATCTGGCAGCTATCAACTTCAACTGTTCTACATGATCGTGTAGCGTCGTCCAGATCTTCGACATCAAATTTCGAAAGCCACTTTTAAAACTTTCGATTGTTCGCTTTACTTTTTCTATAAACTACACCAATTTCTTTTTGATTTGCATTTTTACCTTGCTTAAATTCAAAAAGGCCGAAAATTTTGCTTCTTTTCTTACAATCAATAAATAAAAAATTTGTCAACTTAAAAAAACGTAAGTTACAGCTGTTATAGTACAATAAAAAGCGACCTTCTTTTTTTTAAATAGAAGTTAGTTAAAACTAAACCCTCCTAATTCCATCTAATGCCCAAACCGAGGATTTTATCCTTATTTTTTTGTAATTTAATACCTAAGCTAGTGATATGGATACTCGATAAGAAATCCTTAAATTAATTTCAGTCAATTTATATGGTTTATTCTAATACTCGACTGCTTGTGTGGCTAGCTTATTCCTGTTGTATACGCCTGCTCGGCTACATTGTGGCTTATACTACAACTATACTCAAAATACCTTAGTTACAGTTTCTGGGAGAAAGAGTGAATTATCTGACATTACTGACAGTTTTGAATAATGCCAGCACCTTCAAACCCTCGGCTACGATGACTTGCAACTATCTGCCAGCATAACCATCGACGGCTTCCGAACTGTTCCGCCTACACAATTTGACTCCCAAGCTTGAGCCAACTCCTGCTATAGTTTTTAGGCTGTTACCCGTCCTGGGTATGACGATAAACTACACCTGGCAGCAAGGCCGATGGTCGCTTTGTTTTAACGAGAGTAGAACTACCTCTTAATTACTGTTGTTGGTCCATCCTAACACGGGGTGGTAGTACCTGTTAGGGTCCCAGCTATGGGCAAATAGTTAACTCCTAAACTTTGGTCAAGACACTATGAGAGTGTAGAAACACATTTGTATTGTGAAGGTGCCAGCAATATATTTTCATAGTAAAAATATCACCGGAGATACATTTCAATAAAAGAAATTAACACTCCGAAGAAAATTAAATTTCAGCATTAAATGACCCATAAAGAGTTGATATGCCGTTAAACAAACAAAACAATAGGCTGTTACCAACGGTGTCGATCGTTTCCCCAGGCAGTTGTTATAAAAAGCTATAGCCTTGACAAATCGACTATAGCGAAATTCGAACTCGGGGTCTACGGTTGGGACGTAAACTGTGTAACCGCTCTACTATGCGGCCATGTTGAATTCTGCACCCATTCACATGGAAAGTTATTATGAGATAAATAAATAAATCCTGCGCGCAAAGTTTTAGAGGAGTCGAGTGGATGAAACAGAGAGAGTAGACAAGTAGCTAGATTAGGAAGGCCAGGTAAACGTATGAATTAACAAACCAATTGATAAACTCAGTGAAACTTCGGCGTCTTTACTTTTCTTTTAATAAACCCATGAGATCGACAGAAAACCCGTTTGTAATTATTCATAAAAAATAAAAGAAAAAAAAAAGTTCGGGTGTTGATGGTTACCAGGTGGAGGGTAAGTCCCTGAAGTGATTTTTTACAAAATAGGAAGACTTGGATGAAAAGAAATGATTTAAAATCTTCCCAGTAGGAAAGTTCAAAGTGCTAATTAATGATAACCTTTCGCGTTTGGTTTCGCTTATAGGAACTTTCTTTCTCTTTAGATGTTATTTTTTTTTTTTTGTTATAATCATATGATATGCGACCTTGAAACAGACTAAGCCGAGGAGATCACTCTTACATAAAGACTTAAAGAATGTTGCTAATTTAAAGAGTTGGATTCTCACCAGGTGACCACATTCTGGAATTTCCACGAAACGATCCCTGGAAAATCGATCAGCTCAGAGAAATGTTCAACAAGGTAAATTTCGTGGCGTTTATTAGAGTACTAGCAGCATGGCCCGGCGTTGCCCCTGCTTGATTCAAAAAATCGTACGACTCATACAGCAATCGCTATCACTTGACTTATAATATTATTACCCTTTCTTGTCTTTAAAGGAGTGCCCTTTGCCGTGCTGATGTTGCTACAAGCCGTACTTCTTGCGAATTTTTTCTAAGCTCTATACTAAACATTAAATCTGTTACGAAAAAAGAACTAAACAAAATGAACACAAAACGATCAGCTTTAAAAAGGACTCGTAACTGGAAAAACCTAATGAAAAAAGAATGTTAACAACAAATACATTTTCACATCCAACCCAGTTCTGCGGAATCAGAATCAACGTTGAGTTTAAGCAAGAGAATGAGCCAATTGGAGTAAAGTGCCATGCAGATTAAAATTTTTCCCATTTGTGACGAATGCAACTATCGATTTTATTTTGCATGCTAGTTAACATTCGTGTCAGTCAGCTGTTGGCTCTCACGCTGGCCAATAGAATCTTCCTGCCTATTCGTGGCAGCCAGCTATTGGCTCTCACTCTGGCCAGTAGAAAATGGCCGTAAACTACATGAAAACTGCCGTAGAAGTATGAAAAAATCGATTATTTCCACTATCGATGGGAGTTGGGAAATGCAAAGTCAGTCTTGACCTTCCCACTAACTTAGAGCATGTGCATGTAAATTTTGGTGTAAATCTGTCGAAAATTGCGGCCGTGCATTCGTTACACACACACACAAACACATCCTGCCTTTTATAGATAGAGATTAATTTCTTATTATGGGGACCACAATTGTTATCTTGTGCCCGGCTAAGCTTAAATTTAAAGTTTAAACATTATCTAATCAACTGTTAACTTCTATGGATTTGTATAATAATAATGGGGAACGGTGGATAGCGGCTCGTGTTGAGAAATGTTAGAGCCGAGTTCGAATTTCAGTCAAATCCATTACATTCACTTACGTGCTGATACCCTTGAGAAAGGTATGAATCCTCTTCTTCTCTCCCCAGCTATGGGTAAATAGCTGGTCAGACCGGGTTCTGTAGCCTTGGATGGCAATTGGTCTAGCGCAGAAAGAAATGGCAACCTACCGCAGGGAAAAAATCTGCCTCGTCAGTCATGTATCAAAAGATACATGATCGCCTAAGCGTGTATCACGTATGGCACATAACTGACTGACTGATAATAATAATAATAATTATAATATTAATGGATATGTCTCCTCGGGGCTTCGAACTGTGCATCCTCGTTCGTGCACGAGAGTTGTAGTTAATTATCCAGGCCTGGTGTCAAAAGGTCCATTTTGTTTTTGTAAGTTTTCAGGCAAACAAAGAGACTTGGGATTCATAATTAGATAATTGAGAAAGCCATCAACCTGAATGTGTTTGAACGAACGAAGTCACTCGACCTGAAGGTGTTTTGAACTGGGCCCAACCAACAACTTTAGGTGCTTCTTTTCACAAACTTGAAGTAACAGAAATGTGGTTCTACAGAAGGATGCTGAGAATACCATAGACTGAACATGGGAGTAACGATGAAGTTTTAGGGAAAATGAAAACAAGAAGGACAAGTATACTTAACATCAGGAAGAGACACTTGAGATTTCTAGGGCAAATAATGAGGAAAGGGGACCTAGAAAATATGATACACACAAGACAAGATGGATAGAAGAAAATAACTAGCGAGCTTGTGTAAGTAAATGACAGAATAGGGGTTGGGAGTGATATAACAATTTATTAAGAGTTACAAAGAGTAAGAAATTGTCGAGACCTATGATCGCTAGCATCCCTAAGGTACACAACAGATAGAAGACGAAGAAGTCACCATAACTGCGCACATTTGGCTGCGATGCATGTACGAAGCATACACTTAGCAGACTGGTTGTTATTATGGGTATACTGGGTTTCTGGGTTTCTACCGCTTCATCATTTTTTTGTTTCTTATTTTGCAGTGTGTTCAATTATGACCAAGTACTCCATATCTGTGGCCTTGGGCCAGACTATGACTATATGACGAGTAAGGCAATATGATCTGCTTTCTTGGGCGTCTTTTTCGTTCTAGAATGATGTCTAAACTTATTCTCTGGTGTTAGTTTTACATTATCCCCTCTAGTCATCAAAACATCACTTAAACATATTGTCCTACGATCCTGATGGTGTCTAAAATAGTCAGAATACAACTCAAGGGGCGGTTAAAAATACTAAAAGGAAACCCTTTTCTAGTGGATGCTTGCAAATTCAAGGAAAATTCAACCAATGTAGACTTATAGTCCCAAGTATAAACCTGGCTAAATTTTACCTGCAGACTCAAATATAAAACCAACCAACGTTTACCTATAGAGTCAAATATAAATACAAAGACATTTTTTATATATAGACTCAAGTAAACACATGACCAACGTTTATCTATAGACTCGTGTATAACACCGACTAATATTTACTTATAAACTCAAGTAAAAAACCACCCACTGTTTACGCATAGCCTCAAGTATGAACGCAATAAACGTTTATTTATAGACTCAAATCAAAAACCTGCCAAATGATTATCTATAGACTCAAGTATAAATTTGACCGATATTTACATATAGCCTCAAGTATAAACACAAGTACCGCAGGCCTATAGACACAAACGTTAAACTGGCCAATGTTTACCTATAAACTAACGTATAAATACAAACAATATTCACAACTACAGACAAACATAAAATAAAACAATAGATTTCAGCACAAAACAATATGGCGTAAAATCCACCAATGAAATTTTTTATCCGTCAGAAATAAAAAAAAAATATCTTTCTACATTTCTGAGATGAGGTCTTGTAACTATTTACATTGTTCAGACTGTTGTCCTCATCTTTATTGCCATATTCACAGTCTATATTTCTGAGATGAGGTATTGTAACTATTTACACTATTTACATTGTTTGTATTGTTGTCCTCATCATTATTGCCATATTCACAGTCTATATTTCTGAGATGAGGTATTGTAACTATTTACACTATTTACATTGTTCGGACTGTTGTCCTCATCTTTATTGCCATATTCACAGTCTATATTTCTGAGATGAGGTATTCTAACTATTTACACTATTTACATTGTTCAGACTGTTGTCCTCATCTTTATTGCCATATTCACAGTCTATATTTCTGAGATGAGGTATTGTAACTATTTACACTATTTACATTGTTCGGACTGTTGTCCACATCTTTATTGCCATATTCACAGTCTATATTTCTGAGATGAGGTATTCTAACTATTTACACTATTTACATTGTTCAGACTGTTGTCTTCATCTTTATTGCCATATTCACAGTCTATATTTCTGAGATGAGGTATTGTAACTATTTACACTATTAACATTGTTCGGACTGTTGTCCACATCTTTATTGCCATATTCACAGTCTATATTTCTGAGATGAGGTATTCTAACTATTTACACTATTTACATTGTTCAGACTGTTGTCCTCATCTTTATTGCCATATTCACAGTCTATATTTCTGAGATGAGGTATTGTAACTATTTACACTATTTACATTGTTCGGACTGTTGTCCACATCTTTATTGCCATATTCACAGTCTATATTTCTGAGATGAGGTATTGTAACTATTTACACTATTTACATTGTTCAGACTGTTGTCCTCATCTTTATTGCCATATTCACAGTCTATATTTCTGAGATGAGGTATTGTAACTATTTACACTATTTACATTGTTTGTATTGTTGTCCTCATCATTATTGCCATATTCACAGTCTATATTTCTGAGATGAGGTATTGTATTCTAACTATTTACACTATTTCCCCACATTGTTCAGACTGTTTTCTGTCCTCATCTTTTTGTATTGCCATATTCACAGTCTATATTTCTGAGATGAGGTATTGTAACTATTTACACTATTTACATTGTTCGGACTGTTGTCCTCATCTTTATTGCCATATTCACAGTCTATATTTCTGAGATGAGGTATTGTAACTATTTACACTATTTACATTGTTCGGACTGTTGTCCTCATCTTTATTGCCATATTCACAGTCTATATTTCTGAGATGAGGTATTGTAACTATTTACACTATTTACATTGTTTGTATTGTTGTCCTCATCTTTATTGCCATATTCACAGTCTATATTTCTGAGATGAGGTATTGTAACTATTTACACTATTTACATTGTTCGGACTTTTGTCCTCATCTTTATTGCCATATTCACATTGTTTGTATCTATATTTCTGAGATGAGGTATTGTAACTATTTACACTATTTACATTGTTTGTATTGTTGTCCTCATCATTATTGCCATATTCACAGTCTATATTTCTGAGATGAGGTATTGTAACTATTTACACTATTTACATTGTTCGGACTGTTGTCCACATCTTTATTGCCATATTCACAGTCTATATTTCTGAGATGAGGTATTCTAACTATTTACACTATTTACATTGTTCAGACTGTTGTCCTCATCTTTATTGCCATATTCACAGTCTATATTTCTGAGATGAGGTATTGTAACTATTTACACTATTTACATTGTTTGTATTGTTGTCCTCATCTTTATTGCCATATTCACAGTCTATATTTCTGAGATGAGGTATTGTAACTATTTACACTATTTACATTGTTCGGACTTTTGTCCTCATCTTTATTGCCATATTCACAGTCTATATTTCTGAGATGAGGTATTGTAACTATTTACACTATTTATATTGTTCGGACTGTTGTCCTCATCTTTATGCCATATTCACAGCCATATTCACAGTCTATATTTCTGAGATGAGGTATTCTAACTATTTACACTATTTACATTGTTCAGACTGTTGTCCTCATCTTTATTGCCATATTCACAGTCTATATTTCTGAGATGAGGTATTGTAACTATTTACACTATTTACATTGTTTGTATTGTTGTCCTCATCATTATTGCCATATTCACAGTCTATATTTCTGAGATGAGGTATTGTAACTATTTACACTATTTACATTGTTTGGACTGTTGTCCTCATCTTTATTGCCATATTCACAGTCTATATTTCTGAGATGAGGTATTGTAACTATTTACACTATTTACATTGTTTGTATTGTTGTCCTCATCTTTATTGCCATATTCACAGTCTATATTTCTGAGATGAGGTATTAACTATTTAACTATTTACATTGTTTATTTACATTGTTCGGACTTTTTGTCCTCATTTACTTTTTGTATTGTTTGTCCATATTCCATATTCTATATTTTGTGAGATGATTGTTTGTATTGTAACTATTTATTCACTATTTAGATGAGGTTAACTACATTGTTTTGTATTTATTGCCATTTCACAGTCCTTCTGAGATGAGGTATTGTAACTCATTATTGCCATATTCATATTCACAGTCTATATTTCTGAGATGAGGTATTGTAACTATTTACACTATTTACATTGTTCGGACTGTTGTCCCTCATCTTTATTGCCATATTCACAGTCTATATTTCTGAGATGAGGTATTCTAACTATTTACACTATTTACATTGTTCAGACTGTTGTCCTCATCTTTATTGCCATATTCACAGTCTATATTTCTGAGATGAGGTATTGTAACTATTTACACTATTTACATTGTTTGTATTGTTGTCCTCATCTTTATTGCCATATTCACAGTCTATATTTCTGAGATGAGGTATTGTAACTATTTACACTATTTACATTGTTCGGACTTTTGTCCTCATCTTTATTGCCATATTCACAGTCTATATTTCTGAGATGAGGTATTGTAACTATTTACACTATTTACATTGTTCGGACTGTTGTCCACATCTTTATTGCCATATTCACAGTCTATATTTCTGAGATGAGGTATTGTAACTATTTACACTATTTACATTGTTCAGACTGTTGTCCTCATCTTTATTGCCATATTCACAGTCTATATTTCTGAGATGAGGTATTGTAACTATTTACACTATTTACATTGTTTGTATTATTGTCCTCATCTTTATTGCCATATTCACAGTCTATATTTCTGAGATGAGGTATTGTAACTATTTACACTATTTACATTGTTCGGATTGTTTTGTCCTCATCTTTATTGCCATATTCACAGTCTATATTTCTGAGATGAGGGTATTGTAACTATTTACACTATTTACATTGTTTGGATTGTTGTCCACATCTTTATTGCCATATTCACAGTCTATATTTCTGAGATGAGGTATTGTAACTATTTACACTATTTACATTGTTCAGACTGTTGTCCTCATCTTTATTGCCATATTCACAGTCTATATTTCTGAGATGAGGTATTGTAACTATTTACACTATTTACATTGTTTGTATTGTTGTCCTCATCATTATTGCCATATTCACAGTCTATATTTCTGAGATGAGGTATTGTAACTATTTACACTATTTACATTGTTTGTATTGTTGTCCTCATCATTATTGCCATATTCACAGTCTATATTTCTGAGATGAGGTATTGTAACTATTTACATTGTTCTATTTACATTGTTCAGATGAGGTATTGTCCTCATCTTTATTGCCATATTCACAGTCTATATTTCTGAGATGAGGTATTGTAACTATTTTACACTATTTACATTGTTCAGACTGTTGTCCTCATCTTTATTGCCATATTCACAGTCTATATTTCTGAGATGAGGGTATTGTAACTATTTACACTATTTACATTGTTTGTACTGTTGTCCTCATCTTTATTGCCATATTCACAGTCTATATTTCTGAGATGAGGTATTCTAACTATTTACACTATTTACATTGTTTGTATTGTTGTCCTCATCATTATTGCCATATTCACAGTCTATATTTCTGAGATGAGGTATTGTAACTATTTACACTATTTACATTGTTTGACTGTTGTCCTCATCTTTATTGCCATATTCACAGTCTATATTTCTGAGATGAGGTATTGTAACTATTTACACTATTTTACATTGTTTTATTGTATTGTTGTCCTCATCATTATTGCCATATTCACAGTCTATATTTCTGAGATGAGGTATTGTAACTATTTTACACTATTTACATTGTTTGTATTGTTGTCCTCATCATTATTGCCATATTCACAGTCTATATTTCTGAGATGAGGTATTGTAACTATTTACACTATTTACATTGTTCGGACTGTTGTCCACATCTTTATTGCCATATTCACAGTCTATATTTCTGAGATGAGGTATTGTAACTATTTACACTATTTACATTGTTCGGACTTTTGTCCTCATCTTTATTGCCATATTCACAGTCTATATTTCTGAGATGAGGTATTGTAACTATTTACACTATTTACATTGTTCGACTTTTTGTCCTCATCATTATTTATTGCCATATTCACAGTCTATATTTCTGAGATGAGGTATTGTAACTATTTACACTATTTATATTGTTCGGACTGTTGTCCTCATCTTTATTGCCATATTCACAGTCTATATTTCTGAGATGAGGTATTGTAACTATTTACACTATTTACATTGTTTGTATTGTTGTCCTCATCATTATTGCCATATTCACAGTCTATATTTCTGAGATGAGGTATTGTAACTATTTACACTATTTACATTGTTTGTATTGTTGTCCTCATCATTATTGCCATATTCACAGTCTATATTTCTGAGATGAGGTATTGTATTTACACTATTTACATTGTTTGTATTGTTGTCCCTTTTATTTACATTGAGATTTGTATTTTACACTATTTATTGTTTGTATTATGTCATTGTTGTCCTCATCATTATTGCCATATTCACAGTCTATATTTCTGAGATGAGGTATTGTAACTATTTACACTATTTATATTGTTTGGATATTTCTGAGATGAGGTATTGTAACTATTTACACTATTTACATTGTTTGTATTGTTGTCCCCATCTTTATTGCCATATTCACAGTCTATATTTCTGAGATGATGAGGTATTGTAACTATTTACACTATTTACATTGTTTGTATTGTTGTCCTCATCATTATTGCCATATTCACAGTCTATATTTCTGAGATGAGGTATTGTAACTATTTACACTATTTACATTGTTTGTATTGTTGTCCTCATCATTATTGCCATATTCACAGTCTATATTTCTGAGATGAGGTATTGTAACTATTTACACTATTTACATTGTTTGTATTGTTGTCCTCATCATTATTGCCATATTCACAGTCTATATTTTACTGAGATGAGGTCCCCATTGTAACTATTTACACTATTTACATTGTTTACATTGTTTTGTTGTCCTCATCATTATTGCCATATTCACAGTCTATATTTCTGAGATGAGGTATTGTAACTATTTACACTATTTATATTGTTTGGACTGTTGTCCTCATCTTTATTGCCATATTCACAGTCTATATTTCTGAGATGAGGTATTGTAACTATTTTACATTATTTATCATTGTTTGTATTTTCTGTTGTCCTCATCATTGTTTGTATTTGTTGTCCCATTGCCATATTCACAGTCTATATTTCTGAGATGAGGTATATTGTAACTATTTACACTATTTACATTGTTTGTATTAACCATTGTCCTCATCATTATTGCCATATTCATTCAGTCTATATTTCTGAGATGAGGTCTTGTAACTATTTACACTATTTACATTGTTTGGACTGTTGTCCTCATCTTTATTGCCAGATTCACAGTCTATATTTCTGAGATGAGGTATTGTAACTATTTACACTATTTACATTGTTTGTATTGTTGTCCTCATCATTATTGCCATATTCACAGTCTATATTTCTGAGATGAGGTCTTGTAACTATTTACACTATTTACATTGTTTGGACTGTTGTCCCTCATCTTTATTTCACATATTCTGAGATGAGGTCTATATTTACTTGTTCAGATGAGGTATTGTCTATATTTCTGAGATGATTTTACACTATTTACATTGTTTGTATTGTTGTCCTCATCATTATTGCCATATTCACAGTCTATATTTCTGAGATGAGGTATTGTTTACATTGTTTGTAACTATTTACACTATTTATATTGTTTTTACACTATTTACATTGTTTGTACTGTTGTCCTCATCTTTATTGCCATATTCACAGTCTATATTCTGAGATGAGGTATTGTAACTATTTACACTATTTACATTGTTTGTATTGTTGTCCTCATCATTATTGCCATATTCACAGTCTATATTTCTGAGATGAGGTATTGTAACTATTTTACACTATTTATATTGTTTGGACTGTTGTCCTCATCTTTATTGCCATATTCACAGTCTATATTTCTGAGATGAGGTATTGTAACTTTTAACTATTTACATTGTTTGGTTTTATCATTGTTTGAGACTGTTGTCCTATTCACAGTCTATATTTCATTTTCACATCTTTTGTTTGTATTGTTGTCCATCTTTTGCCATCTTCACAGTCTATATTTTGAGATGAGGTATTCACAGTCTATATTTCTGAGATGAGGTCCCCATTTTATTGCCATATTTCTATTTTCTGAGATGAGGTTTGTAACTATTTACACTATTTACATTGTTTGATTGTTGTCCTCATCATTATTGCCATATTCACAGTCTATATTTCTGAGATGAGGTATTGTAACTATTTACACTATTTACATTGTTTGGACTGTTGTCCTCATTATTGCCATATTCATTCTATATTTCTGAGATGAGGTATTGTAACTATTTACACTATTTACATTGTTTGTATTGTTGTCCTCATCATTATTTCATATTCAGTCTATATTTCTGAGATGAGGTATTGTAACTATTTACACTATTTACATTGTTTGTATTGTTGTCCTCATCATTATTGCCATATTCACAGTCTATATTTCTGAGATGAGGTATTTATTTACACTATTTACATTGTTTGTATTGTTGTCCCTAACTATTTGTTGAGATGAGGTACATTGTTTGTATTGTTGTCCTCTATCATTATTGCCATTTACATTATATTTCTGAGATGAGGTATTGTTGTACTCATTGTTCAGACTTTTGTCCCTCATCCATTGCCATATTCACAGTCTATATTTCTGAGATGAGGTATTGTAACTATTTACACTATTTACATTGTTTGTATTGTTGTCCTCATCATTATTGCCATATTCACAGTCTATATTTCTGAGATGAGGTATTGTAACTATTTACACTATTTACATTGTTTGTTTCATTTTACATTGTTGTCCCCCATCATTATTGCCATATTCACAGTCTATATTTCTGAGATGAGGTATTGTAACTTTTTACATTGTTTATTTCAGATGTTTGTTGTCCTCATCATTTATTGTATATTCACAGTCTATATTTCTGAGATGAGGTATTGTAACTATTTACACTATTTACATTGTTTGTATTGTTGTCCTCATCATTATTGCCATATTCACAGTCTATATTTCTGAGATGAGGTATTGTAACTATTTACACTATTTATATTGTTTTTGGATTGTTGTCCTCATCTTTATTGCCATATTCACAGTCTATATTTCTGAGATGAGGTATTGTAACTATTTACACTATTTACATTGTTTGTATTGTTGTCCTCATCATTATTGCCATATTCACAGTCTATATTTCTGAGATGAGGTATTGTAACTATTTTGTCCTACTATTTACATTGTTTGGACTGTTGTCCTCATCATTATTGCCATATTCACAGTCTATATTTCTGAGATGAGGTATTTACACTATTTACTTATTGCCATTTGTATTTACATTACTTTGTCCACATATTTACATTGTTTGTATTGTTGTCCAGACTGTTGTCCCATTTTTATTGCCATATTCACAGTCTATATTTCTGAGATGAGGTATTGTAACTATTTACACTATTTATATTGTTTGTCTATATGTTGTCCTCATCTTTATTGCCATATTCACAGTCTATATTTCTGAGATGAGGTATTGTAACTATTTACACTATTTATATTGTTTCAGACTGTTGTCCTCATCATTATTGCCATATTCACAGTCTATATTTCTGAGATGAGGTATTGTAACTATTTACACTATTTACATTGTTTGTATTGTTGTCCTCATCATTATTGCCATATTCACAGTCTATATTTCTGAGATGAGGTATTGTAACTATTTACACTATTTATATTGTTTGTATTGTTGTCCTCATCATTATTGCCATATTCACAGTCTATATTTCTGAGATGAGGTATTGTAACTATTTACACTATTTACATTGTTTGTATTGTTGTCCTCATCATTATTGCCATATTCACAGTCTATATTTCTGAGATGAGGTAACTTTTACACTATTTACATTGTTTTACTGTTGTCCTCATTTGCCATATTAACAGTCTATTTAGATATTGTTTTTACACTGTTCAGACTGTCCTCATCTTTATTGCCATATTCACAGTCTATATTTCTGAGATGAGGTATTGTAACTATTTACACTATTTACATTGTTTGTATTGTTGTCCTCATCATTATTGCCATATTCACAGTCTATATTTCTGAGATGAGGTATTGTAACTATTTACACTATTTACATTGTTTGTATTGTTGTCCTCATCATTATTGCCATATTCACAGTCTATATTTCTGAGATGAGGTATTGTAACTATTTACACTATTTACATTGTTTGGACTGTTGTCCTCATCTTTATTGCCATATTCACAGTCTATATTTCTGAGAGATGAGGTATTGTAACTTGTTTGATTTGTCCTCACTATTTACATTGTTTGTATTGAGATTTACACTATTTACACTTTTACATTGTCCTCATCATTATTGCCATATTCACAGTCTATATTTCTGAGATGAGGTATTGTAACTATTTACACTATTTATATTTTGTTTGTTGACTGTTGTCCAGTCTATCTTTATGAGGTATTGTAAACATTTATTTTTTACATTGTTCATATTTGTCCTGATCTGAGGTATTCATAATATTTCTAGATGAGGTATTGTAACTATTTACACTATTTACATTGTTTGTATTGTTGTCCCATCATCATTGCCATATTCACAGTCTATATTTCTGAGATGAGGTATTGTAACTATTTACACTATTTACATTGTTTGTATTGTTGTCCTCATCATTATTGCCATATTCACAGTCTATATTTCTGAGATGAGGTATTGTAACTATTTACATTATTTTGTCCTCATCTCACATTGTTTGTATTGTTGTCCTCATCATTATTGCCATATTCACAGTCTATATTTCTGAGATGAGGTATTGTAACTATTTACATTGTTGTTTGGACTGTTGTCCCCATCTATTTACAGTTATTTTCTGAGATGAGGTATTGTAACTGTTTACCTCATTGTTTTATTGTTGTCCATATTCATATTCAGTCTATATTTCTGAGATGAGGTATTGTAACTATTTACACTATTTACATTGTTTGTATTGTTGTCCTCATCATTATTGCCATATTCACAGTCTATATTTCTGAGATGAGGTATTGTAACCTTTATATTGTTTGTATTTGTCATTGTTCAGACTGTTGTCATCTTTTTGTATTGCCATATTCACAGTCTATATTTCTGAGATGAGGTATTGTAACTATTTTACATTGTTTGGACTATTTACATTGTTTGTATTGTTTGTCCTCATCTTTTTGGATGTTGTCCATCTTTATGCCATATTCACAGTCTATATTTCTGAGATGAGGTATTGTAACTATTTACACTATTTACATTGTTTGTATTGTTGTCCTCATCTTTATTGCCATATTCACAGTCTATATTTCTGAGATGAGGTATTGTAACTATTTACATTGTTCGACTGTTGTCCTCATCTTTACGCCATATTCACAGTATTTACATTGTTTGTATTTCACAGTCTATATTTCTGTCCTTACACTATTTACATTATTGCCATATTCACAGTCTATATTTCAGAGTGAGATGAGGTATTGTAACTATTTACACTATTTACATTGTTTGTATTGTTGTCCTCATCATTATTGCCATATTCACAGTCTATATTTCTGAGATGAGGTATTGTAACTATTTTTGGACACTATTTACATTGTTTGTATTGTTGTCCTCATCATTATTGCCATATTCACAGTCTATATTTCTGAGATGAGGTATTGTAACTATTTACACTATTTACATTGTTTGTACTGTTGTCCTCATCTTTATTGCCATATTCACAGTCTATATTTCTGAGATGAGGTATTGTAACTATTTACATTTTTTATATTGTTTGTATTGTTGTCCCTTTTTACATGCCATATTCACAGTCTATATTTCTGAGATGAGGTATTCTAACTATTTACACTATTTACATTGTTTGTATTGTTGTCCTCATCTTTATTGCCATATTCACAGTCTATATTTCTGAGATGAGGTATTGTAACTATTTACACTATTTACATTGTTTGTATTGTTGTCCTCATCATTATTGCCATATTCACAGTCTATATTTCTGAGATGAGGTATTGTAACTATTTACACTATTTACATTGTTCAGATTGTTGTCCTTACATCATTATTGCCATATTCACAGTCTATATTTCTGAGATGAGGTATTGTAACTTTTACACTATTTACATTGTTTGTATTGTTGTCCTCATCTATTACAGATCTATAACCATTTCTGATTTATGTTTGTAGTTGTATTGTAACTATTTTCTGAGACTATTTACATTGTTTGTACTGTTGTCCCATCATTATTGCCATATTCACAGTCTATATTTCTGATGAGATTGAACCATTTAACTATTTACATTGTTTGGACTGTTGTCCCTCATCTTTATTGCCATATTCACAGTCTATATTTCTGAGATGAGGTATTGTAACTATTTACACTATTTACATTGTTTGTATTGTTGTCCCTCATCATTATTGCCATATTCACAGTCTATATTTCTGAGATGAGGTATTGTAACTATTTACACTATTTACATTGTTTGTATTGTTGTCCCCATCATTATTGCACATATTTCAGATGAGGTCTTATTTACTATTTACATTTCGGACTGAGGTCCATTATTGCCATATTCACAGTCTATATTTCTCATTTATATTGTTTTTGCCATATTCACAGCTCCATATTTCTGAGATTGTAACCTTTTACACTATTTACATTGTTTGGACTTGTTGTCCCATCTTTATTGCCATATTCACAGTCTATATTTCTGAGATGAGGTATTGTAACTATTTACACTATTTACATTGTTTGTATTGTTGTCCTCATCTTTGTGCCATATTCACAGTCTATTTTCTGAGATGAGGTATTGTAACCTTACACTATTTACATTGTTTGTACTGTTGTCCTCATATTCATATTCACAGTCTATATTTCTGAGATGAGGTATTGTAACTTTTTACACTATTTACATTGTTTTGTATTGTTGTCCTCATCATTATTGCCATATTCACAGTCTATATTTCTGAGATGAGGTATTGTAACTATTTACACTATTTATATTGTTTGGACTGTTGTCCTCATCTTTATTGCCATATTCACAGTCTATATTTCTGAGATGAGGTATTGTAACTATTTACACTATTTACATTGTTTGTATTGTTGTCCTCATCATTATTGCCATATTCACAGTCTATATTTCTGAGATGAGGTATTGTAACTATTTACACTATTTACATTGTTTGTATTGTTGTCCTCATCATTATTGCCATATTCACAGTCTATATTTCTGAGATGAGGTATTGTAACTATTTACACTATTTTGAGATTGCTTTTACATTGTTGTCCTCATCTTTATTGCCATATTCACAGTCTATATTTTCTGAGATTTATTGTAACTATTTATTGTTTACATTGTTTTGTATTGTTGTCCTCATCTTTATTGCCATATTCACAGTCTATATTTCTGAGATGAGGTATTGTAACTATTTACACTATTTACATTGTTTGTATTGTTGTCCTCATCATTATTGCCATATTCACAGTCTATATTTCTGAGATGAGGTATTGTAACTATTTACATTATTTATTGTTTGTATTGTTGTCCTCATCTTTATTATTTTCTGAGATGAGGTATTGTAAACATATTCACAGTCTATATTTCTCTATATTTCTGAGATGAGGTATTGTAACTATTTACACTATTTACACTATTTACATTGTTTCACAGTCTATGTTTGAGATGAGGTCTTTATTGCCATATTCACAGTCTATATTTCTGAGATGAGGTATTGTAACTATTTACACTATTTTACATTGTTTTTAACCATTGTTGTCCTCATCATTATTGCCATATTCACAGTCTATATTTCTGAGATGAGGTATTGTAACTATTTACACTATTTACATTGTTTGTATTGTTGTCCTCATCATTATTGCCATATTCACAGTCTATATTTCTGAGATGAGGTATTGTAACTATTTACACTTTTACATTGTTGTCCCTCATCTTTATTGCCATTTCACAGTCTATATTTCTTGAGGTATTGTAACTCACTATTTACATTGTTTGTATTGTTGTCCTCATCATTATTGCCATATTCACAGTCTATATTTCTGAGATGAGGTATTGTAACTATTTACACTATTTACATTGTTTGTATTGTTGTCCTCATTATTGCCATATTCACAGTCTATATTTTTGAGATGAGGTCTTGTCCTCAACCATATTTTGTACATTGTTTGTACTGTTGTCCTCATCATTATTGCCATATTCACAGTCTATATTTCTGAGATGAGGTATTGTAACTATTTACACTATTTACATTGTTTGTATTGTTGTCCTCATCTTTATTGCCATATTCACAGTCTATATTTCTGAGATGAGGTATTGTAACTATTTTACACTATTTACATTGTTTGTATTGTTGTCCTCATCATTATTGCCATATTCACAGTCTATATTTCTGAGATGAGGTATTGTAACTATTTACACTATTTACATTGTTTGTATTGTTGTCCTCATCATTATTGCCATATTCACAGTCTATATTTCTGAGATGAGGTATTGTAACTATTTATTTACATTGTTTGTTGTCATTGCCATTTCACAGTCTATATTTGTTGTTTACCTCATCTTTATTGCCATATTCACAGTCTATATTTCTGAGATGAGGTATTGTAACTATTTACACTATTTACATTGTTTGTATTGTTGTCCTCATCATTATTGCCATATTCACAGTCTATATTTCTGAGATGAGGTATTGTAACTATTTACACTATTTACATTGTTTGTATTGTTGTCCTCATCTTTATTGCCATATTCACAGTCTATATTTCTGAGATGAGGTATTGTAACTATTTACACTATTTACATTGTTTGTATTGTTGTCCTCATCATTATTGCCATATTCACAGTCTATATTTCTGAGATGAGGTATTGTAACTATTTACACTATTTACATTGTTTGTATTGTTGTCCTCATCTTATTGCCATATTCACAGTCTATATTTCTGAGATGAGGTATTGTAACTATTTACACTATTTACATTGTTTGTATTGTTGTCCCCATCATTATTGCCATATTCACAGTCTATATTTCTGAGATGAGGTATTGTAACTATTTACACTATTTACATTGTTTGTATTGTTGTCCTCATCATTATTGCCATATTCACAGTCTATATTTCTGAGATGAGGTATTGTAACTATTTACACTATTTACATTGTTTGTGATTGTTGTCCCCATCATTATTGCCATCTATATTTCTGAGATGAGGTATTGTATTTGACAGTCTATATTTATTTCTGAGATGAGGTATTGTAACTATTTACACTATTTACATTGTTTGTATTGTTGTCCTCATCATTATTGCCATATTCACAGTCTATATTCTGAGATGAGGTATTGTAACTATTTACACTATTTACATTGTTTGTATTGTTGTCCTCATCATTATTGCCATATTCACAGTCTATATTTCTGAGATGAGGTATTGTAACTATTTACACTATTTACATTGTTTGTATTGTTGTCCCTCATCTTTATTATTCATATTTTCTGAGATGAGGTATTGTAACTATTTCACTATTTAGATTGTTTGTATTGTTGTCCTCATTGTAATTATTTATTTCTGATTTTAACTATTTATTGTTCAGATTTCTGTTGTCCTCATCTTGTTTGTATTGTTGTCCATATTCCAGTCTATATTTCTGAGATGAGGTATTGTAACTATTTACATTTTACATTGTTGTATTGTTGTCCTCATCTTTATTGCCATATTCACAGTCTATATTTCTGAGATGAGGTATTGTAACTATTTATTTTACATTGTTTGTATTGTTGTCCTCATCATTATTGCCATATTCACAGTCTATATTTCTGAGATGAGGTATTGTAATTGTTTTGTACTATTTACATTATTTTCATTGTTTGTCTATATTTCTGAGATTGTCCTCATTTACTTTTTGTTTGTTGTCCCCATCTTTATTCATATTCAGTCTATATTTCTGAGATGAGGTATTGTAACTATTTACACTATTTACATTGTTTGTATTGTTGTCCTCATCATTATTGCCATATTCACAGTCTATATTTCTGAGATGAGGTATTGTAACTATTTACACTATTTACATTGTTTGACTGTTGTCCTCATCTTTCACAGTCTATATTTCTGAGATGAGGTATTGTATATTCACAGTTTATATTTCTGAGATGCCATAGTATTTTCTGTGAACTATTTACACTATTTACATTGTTTGTATTGTTGTCCTCATCATTATTGCCATATTCACAGTCTATATTTCTGAGATGAGGTATTGTAACTATTTACACTATTTACATTGTTTGTATTGTTGTCCTCATCATTATTGCCATATTCACAGTCTACATTTCTGAGATGAGGTCTTGTAACTATTTACATTGTTCAGACTGTTGTCCTCATCTTTATTGCCATATTCACAGTCTATATTTCTGAGATGAGGTATTGTAACTATTTACACTATTTACATTGTTTGTATTGTTGTCCTCATCATTATTGCCATATTCACAGTCTATATTTCTGAGATGAGGTATTGTATTGTAACTATTTACACTATTTACATTGTTTTACATTGTTTGTATTGTTGTCCTCATCTTTATTGCCATATTCACAGTCTATATTTCTGAGATGAGGTATTGTAACTATTTACACTATTTACATTGTTTGTATTGTTGTCCTCATCATTATTGCCATATTCACAGTCTATATTTCTGAGATGAGGTATTGCAACTATTTACACTATTTACATTGTTTGTATTGTTGTCCTCATCATTATTGCCATATTCACAGTCTATATTTCTGAGATGAGGTATTGTAACTATTTACACTATTTACATTGTTTTTATTGTTGTCCCCCATCATTATTGCTATATTCACAGTCTATATTTCTGAGATGAGGTATTGTAACTATTTACACTATTTACATTGTTTGGACTGTTGTCCTCATCTTTATTGCCATATTCACAGTCTATATTTCTGAGATGAGGTATTGTAACTATTTACACTATTTACATTGTTTGTATTGTTGTCCTCATCATTATTGCCATATTCACAGTCTATATTTCTGAGATGAGGTATTGTAACTATTTACACTATTTACATTGTTCAGACTGTTGTCCTCATCTTTATTGCCATATTCACAGTCTATATTTCTGAGATGAGGTATTGTAACTATTTACACTATTTACATTGTTCAGACTGTTGTCCCCATCTTTTATTGCCATATTCACAGTCTATATTTCTGAGATGAGGTCTTGTAACTATTTACACTATTTACATTGTTCAGACTGTTGTCCTCATCTTTATTGCCATATTCACAGTCTATATTTCTGAGATGAGGTATTGTAACTATTTACACTATTTACATTGTTCAGACTGTTGTCCTCATCTTTATTGCCATATTCACAGTCTATATTTCTGAGATGAGGTCTTGTAACTATTTACACTATTTACATTGTTTGGACTATTGTCCTCATCTTTATTGCCATATTCACAGTCTATATTTCTGAGATGAGGTATTCTAACTATTTACACTATTTACATTGTTCAGACTGTTATCCTCATCTTTATTGCCATATTCACAGTCTATATTTCTGAGATGAGGTATTGTAACTATTTACACTATTTACATTGTTCGGACTGTTGTCCTCATCTTTATTGCCATATTCACAGTCTATATTTCTGAGATGAGGTATTGTAACTATTTACACTATTTACATTGTTCAGACTGTTGTCCTCATCTTTATTGCCATATTCACAGTCTATATTTCTGAGATGAGGTCTTGTAACTATTTACACTATTTACATTGTTTGGACTATTGTCCTCATCTTTATTGCCATATTCACAGTCTATATTTCTGAGATGAGGTATTCTAACTATTTACACTATTTACATTGTTCAGACTGTTATCCTCATCTTTATTGCCATATTCTCAGTCTATATTTCTGAGATGAGGTCTTGTAACTATTTACACTATTTACATTGTTCAGACTGTTGTCCTCGTCTTTATTGCCATATTCACAGTCTATATTTCTGAGATGAGGTATTGTAACTATTTAAACTATTTACATTGTTTGGACTGTTGTCCTCATCTTTATTGCCATATTCACAGTCTATATTTCTGAGATGAGGTATTGTAACTATTTAAACTATTTACATTGTTTGGACTGTTGTCCTCATCTTTATTGCCATATTCACAGTGTATATTTCTCAGATGAGGTATTGTAACTATTTACACTATTTACATTGTTTGGACTGTTGTCCTCATCATTATTGCCATATTCACATTCTATATTTCTGAGAACAGACGATAACGACTGAGATTTAAATGTTTGAATGTCGTAGTTGACTGGAAAACAGGGAGCCTGAAAGAGAGGGTCCACAATTGAAAAGTCTAGGAGAAGAAACTATTAGCATAGAAATTACGGTTACATCTAGGAAATTCAATATGGAAATTTTGTAACTTAGATGCCAATCTCATACTGCGCTTAAATTTGCGTACTCGAGGTACTAAAGAAGAAAACTCATCAGAAAACTTACCTTGAAAATATTTATGGAATAGGCACAGAGAAACAACGTTAAAGCGACGAGAAGGTGACTGAAGCCAAGATAATTGCGAAAGATAGCAATTTTAAGTTGATTTATAAAAGGAAGTTCATCCTGATTACATTTGCACCCATATATATATATATATATATATATATATATATATATATATATATATATATATATATATATATATATATCCTTCTCAAAATGTGAGGGCGGTTTCCGGCAGCAATCACACAGCATTTACTCCTTCCTCTGCGAAAGTAAACTATACTTAATCTACTTGCATTATTTATATCATTCGGACTGCTATCTTCATCTTCATTGCCATATTCACAACGTTTCGGCCGTTGTACGCTCCGGCCTTCTTCAGTTGATTGCAATTTCGAACCGAAAATTTTTATTTCGTCCACCATGGTAAAATTTTTTTAGTTCAACGTTCCATGCCTCTTCTGGATGTCTCAGTTATTTCCCTTTAACTCAACAAGTTGTTATTTTTTTGTTTTGTTTTGTTTTTTCACCATAGTTGTTTCCCGGTATTGAACTCACAAACTTTTGTATCTATTCAATGAATCTAACCAACGTCTTTATCCAACGACCGAAACATTGTGTATATCGCAATGAAGATAAGGATAACAGTCCGAATAATGTAAATAATGCAAGTAATCATAATACCTCATCTCAGAGATATAGAGGCAGAAACGTTGTGAATATGGCAATGTAGATGAGGATAACAGTCCGAATAATGTAAATAATGCAAGTAGTGTTTGTTTTTCTCATATTCTCTAACACTCGGTAACACCTTGAGTTTTAGTGGCTATTCCTTTACTTGAGGTGAAGTGATTGAAATAAAAAAAAAGATATAAAATTGTAGTTTCAAGAAATCTACTTCGTACAACAGTTTATTCGTTCATTATTTTCCGGACTTGAAGCTAGAACAAAATATTGTAGTTTACCTATTAGTACCGGGTAAATAAAAATTAGCCCAAGCAAGAATTTTTGGAGATGTGACTTTGGCTAGTTATCCCCTAAAAATTTAGTTGACTCTTAAAATTTTTGTAGGGATGTTTTGTGTGAAAATTACAGAACAAGACATTGAGTTCACTGAAGAAAAAGGTATAGTCTTCGAGAGAGACGAAACAAAATTCTACAAGCGGAAGTTTAATAGGGGTAGAAAGGTAGAAGTAAGCAATTCCTAATTGAAAAGGGGGGGCTTAAATACTTTATAAATGAACATTAAACAAATAAAT
>CAHIKZ030000402.1:2090000-2130000 GCA_903632075.3 Acanthosepion pharaonis | reverse complement strand
GATAGATAGATAGATATGAAGACTGTAATATATATATATATATATAAACAGTATGTAATAGATAGATAGATAGATAGATAGATAGATATGAACAGCCTAGAATAGATAGATAGATAGATAGATAGATAGATAGATCAAAATCTGTCAAAAGCGTCCATTATGTTTATGGCATCCTATTGTTCCTTTCTGGATTTTTCTCTCACCATTCGATTGCATGAAAGTGTGTAACATTTCTGTTATATTTTAGCGCCATCAGCAAGAATTATTTTCTGAAGAAAGACAGTATCTAACGATGGAATGAAAAACCAAGTTTCTTTTTACTTGATGCCAATTATGCTTTTACTGTTGAAACTTTTTTCATCGGGTGATGAAAATTTTCCGTCGAGAAGATAAAAGAAACGAAACACTGGGCAGAAATCTTTTCAAAAGATATTGCGAAGTAAAACGCTATCGGGTAAAAATAAAAGACAAAAACAGAAAAACACAAAGAACGAACGTCACGCAAACGCAAACACTTCGCTCGATTTATTCCTCGTTATTTCTTCTTTCTCGAGACAGATTCACTTTTTTTTTTTCTTTTACAAAATAAACTTTGCGGAATTTTTTAGATAAAATTCCAAGTGCACAAAAAAGAATGAGATATTATTAAGAAACGTTTCATGTTGTTTCTTTCATTCTTTCTTTTTTTCTTTCTGTCTGTCTGTCTGCCTTTCTATCTATCTATCTATCTATCTATCTATCTATCTATCACAGCATGCTCATTATCTAAGATTTAATATCGCCTTCATTTTGGTTTATCTGTTTATCTAGCTAGCTAGCTATCAAATTCTTCTCAATATCTATCTATCTATCTACCATAGCATGCTCATTATCTATCTATCTATCTATCTATCTATCTATCTATCTATCTATCTATCAAATCCTGCTCATTATCTATCTATCTATCTATCTATCTATCTATCTCAGTATGTTCATTATCTATCTATCTATCTATCTATCTATCTATCTAAGATTTAATATCTACTTCGTTTTATTTTATCTGTTTATCTAGCTAGATAGATATCAAATCCTGATCAATATCTATCTATCTATCTATCTATCTATCTATCTATCTATCTATCTATCAAATCCTGTTCATTTTCTATCTATCTATCTATCTATCTATCTATCTTCCTGCTTGCTCATTATTTCTCTCTCGATCTATCTAGAAACTAATTATTTATATCTATTTATACCAGTTTAAATTAAATAACCCTGACTGCACGTACGTCTGGAAATCGTTTTTTGCTCCTGCGCCCATTCTAATCTCGACATCCTCACCTGCTGTAGAGTAATTTCCACTTTATGCTTGTAAAATCCGTGTAATTTCATCTGGCATAAAGTTCAACCTAGATAGGTATCCGCTCAAACTGAAAGAAATGGTTTCAAAAATTTGCTCACTTTTTTTCTCTCTTTTCTCCATCCCTATTTTCCCTTTCTATCTTTCTTTCTTTTCTTCTTTCTTTCTCTCATTTTCTTTCCTTCTTTTTTTCTCTCTCACTTTCCTCTTCTCCTTTTCTCTCTTTGTCCGTTAGATGAACATCAGCTTGCGATCAGTTCATGTCCGGAAGTCTGTGATGTCGTTTGGTCTAACAGACGGCTCCATCGTCCGCCCGGAATTTTGTTTAATCGTAATAAATTTTAGAATGAATTTAGAAAGAAGCCCTTTCTGGTAATTTATGAAGAACCATTGCGAATGAACAAGCAATCAAATTCTCATGTATACATGGATTTAAATGTATTGAAATGTATATGCAGGCGCGAGAACAACTTTAGATAGACAGACAGATAGATATGAGCAGAGTGAGATAGATAGATAGATAGATAGATAATAAACAGGCTGTGATAGATAGATAGATAGATAGATAGATAGATAGATAGATAGATAGATATGAGCAGAATGAGATAGATAGATAGATAGATAGATAGATAGATATGAACAATCTGTAATAGATAGATAGATAGATAGATAAGGAACAGACTGACATAGATAGATAGATAGATAGATAGATAGATAAGGAACAGACATAGATAGATAGATAGATAGATAGATAGATAGATAGATAGATAATGAACAGGCTGATATATATATATAGATAGATAGATAGATAGATATGAGCAGAATGAGATAGATAGATAGATAGATAGATATGAACAATCTGTAATAGATAGATAGATAGATAGATAGATAGATAGATATGAGCAGAATGAGATAGATAGATAGATAGATAGATAGATAAGGAACAGACTGACATAGATAGATAGATAGATAGATAGATAGATAGATAGATTGAACAGGGAATATTGCTAGTTTGATATTGAAGCTTATAGATGTAATGAGAACGATATTAGCCTAAAACAAAATAGGTTAATTAACTAAGAAGAAGTAGTGAACTATTAGAAGTGAGTCACGTGAATTCAGCAATGAATCTTTAACTGCAGGATATCTACCAACCCCTTACACAGTCAGATATGGCACAAGTCCGAATTTAACGTGGGGTATCGAAGCTCGTTGGCTCGGCCAAAAATTACCCGTAGACCCCGTATAAAACGGGGTCGAGTAGGTGTTTCCCGAGACGAGACTCTGTCCTTTGGCATAGCCTTATTTGGGGATCCTCTCTGCCTGGAGGCCGAGTGTTCGACCAGCACAGCGGGAGACGCATCTCCAACTGCAGGATATCTACCAACCGCTCCACGCGGTCAGATGTGTCACAAGGCCGGATTTAATGTGGAGTAACCGATCCCGTATGTTCGGCCAAAAATTTCCCGTAGACCACGTATGAAATGGAGTCGGGTAGCTATTTCCCGAGACGAGAATCTGCCCATCGACATAGCCTCGTCTGGAGATCCTCTCTGCCCGGAAGCAGAGAGTTTGACTAGCACAGCTGCAGACCAACATACAGTATTTACTACTGTATTTATGTGAATGGAGACATACACATTATCGTCCGTATGTATACTACAACATTTTACAAATTGGAAAATGATAAATATTCGATTGCGTTAGTTATATTTGTATTAGTTTTAGAATGATTTAAATATAGAATTGTTCTTGTAAATAAACGATGTAATAAAAATACAATTTAATAGACTGTGTTTATTATTTTTGTTGTAAAATCTCAAGAAAGGAAATGATAAATGAAATTTAATATGTTTAGGTTTTATTACAATTTTAATCATCGCTTTTTAAAACAATAAACATTGCCGAGGAGTGAAGGTAGTTCAAATAATAGCGGTGTCAGGGGAAAAATGTCCTTATTTACCGGACAAACTTTGTCGCACTCTGGTGTGAAAGTGATAACGAATGTCGCGTAGTATTGTATACCCCCACCTCGTTCTGGGGATCTCTTGGTTGAAGGGTTCGACCCACAACAAACCTGCATTCTTATCTCTCGGCCATCTTCAGGACGCGTGTCAAAATGTTTTTGGGTGAAAGAGAACTCCGACAAAAGGAATTTGAATCTTGTCTATTTTATTAAGCACGTTGACGGGTATATTTTTAACTATCACCCCCCACTGGGCAGCAAGTTCCCCGAGACACGAAAACCACACGTCTGTATTCTTCGACGTGTAAAACTTAACTCCTTGAAATCACTTTCTATCTCTCTAACATTCCCACGTTCGGCACAGCCAATCAAAATCGACATCCCTATTTTGTCTATCATCTGACCTTAAACCAGGAATCGGCAACCTACGGCATGCGTGCCACACGTACCATGCCAAGCAATTTCTAATGGCACGCAGCCAAAAATGACATCACAAAGTCCAAACCAATAACTACTGCAACGCAAAGAAGATATTGAACTGTTTCAATTTTAATATATACTAAAGTACAGTGCTGTTCGATAAAAGTGACTCACCTGATTTTTTTTACTAAAAATATTTTTGTCTATTGTTTTGGGGGTTAAAATGGAAGAATGTTCTCTTCTCCGATGAAACGAAAGTTGAGCTAAATTCAAAGGACAAGCGACCTAAAATCTGAAGAAGAAGCTTTGAGAGCTCTTTGAATTTAGCAATAAGTACTGTCAAGCATCCGTTCAGTATAATGTTATGGGGATGCTTTTCTTTTCATGGGACTGGTTTCTTAAAACCTATTGAAAAGACCCCCAGGAGCGAGCAGTACAAGAGAATTTTAGAGTCTTGTCTGCTCCCTTCTGCTGAAAGGGTGAAAATCGACCCCACCAAGCTTATTTTTATGCAATTATAATGCCCCCTGTCACAAATCAAAATTGATGAAGGAATACTTTGATGAGAAGCTGGTGAGTGTTATGACATGGCCGCCCCAATCTCCTGACATCAACCCTAAAGAAAACTTATGGAGCATTATAAAGTACAGGCTCTCGAGAAAGCAGTTGAGCAACAAAGAGGATTTGATTGTGATTGTGAATGCTTGGAGATGAGATTTGCCAGAACTTAATCAAGCCAATGCCAAAAAGGGTTGAAAAGGTTATTCAAAATAAAGGAGGACCCATAGATTATTAAATATTTCGAACTATATTACCTATTATAAATAAATTATACCTCTATTATTCTTTATTTAAAGCTGTTCGGTTATGTTTCTATTGATTACTAGTTGCAGGAAATAAGTGAGTCACTTTTTTTGGCATAGAGTTTTTTTCCTGAAACTTATTCATATCCAAAATTATGATTATCAATAGAATACGTTAGGGGGAGTAAACTTTTTTACTAGGTGGTTGGAAGGGGTCTTTATATTAGTAAGATTAAAAATTAGTTTGACCTCAAAAACAATAGGCGACCTTTTTTTAAGTGAAAGAAAATCAGGTGAGTCACTTTTATCGAACAGCACTGTATGTATACTATATATTACTACAGTGTAACCCGGATATAAGAGAAACCCGGATATAAGAGAGATTTTCTCTGGTACCAAATTAGAGCCTGTGTTAATGTATATAAAATAGACCAAACCCGGATATAAGAGACTTCTTCTCCGGTCCTGACAACTCTTATATATCCTGGTTATATATATATATATATATATATATATATATATATATATTGTAGAACAGGTATATTGACCTTAACGTGTATAAAAATACGTATGCTGTTGGCACACTGAATGATTTTAAATCCCAAAGTCGGCACATAAATGTCAACCTTAAAAGGTAGTGTAGTGAGATTTCCATGGAAATATATAGACATTGCTTGTATAATTACGCCAAAAAGTTATGTTATGAAATACATATATGATGGCCTCTAAAAGAATTGGCATTTATTTTATCACTATGGAAACAAATTTAGCGAAAACGGATCACAAAGTCAGAAAGATTTATGTTGTGCCCATGTGGTGAGAGGCCATCTGACAGGCAACTATTATCCAGATACCAAATGTTATTTACGGCTACAGTCCCAGAATATTCACCCTCATAAAAGCAGATGTTTTATTTGAGAGCAATGTATGAGAGATCCGTCAATAGACGGTAGGGATGTTTTCAGCCAATTCCCAAATCTAAGCCCACCGGATATAGTAAAGAACACAATACCTCAAGGATCCCTTGTAGCACTGAAGTGAAAACACGGACTCTTCAATACCTGACTTGAAGTGTTGCTGTAACAATAAAAAATATTATTAAAACAATTAGTATCCCTATATGTTAATACCTACAAACCTACCTACGGTGTACGTGTTTACTACATTCTATAAATCTTTAATTGCTGTGGAAATACTTAACAGCATTAAATAACAATACATTTTTTGAATAAGTTTTTTTTTATTAAATTTGGAAGATGACAGTGTCAAAGAATGTGTAGCGGCAAATTGGATTTAAGCTGTCTTAGAGTAAAGGTTCTAAACGTTGAAAGTGGAAAAGGCGAATCGGTTTCAAATCCCAGGGTCGATTTTTTCTATTATTTTCGCACATACTTTAGAAGGGGTATACATATCTTTTCCCACTTCACCTTCAAACAGCAGACTGGGCTCTATAGCCTTGGGTGGCTACCTGGTTAGATAAAAAACAACTTGTAAAGAAGGCTGTTGTACCTGACTATATCACTGAGATGAGGTATTATGATTAATTACATCATTTACATTATTCGGACTGGTATCTTCATCTTCATTGCCATATTCACAACGTTTCGGACGTTGGATAAAGACGTTGATTAGATCCAGTGAATAGACCGAAACATCTGTCTATATCGCTGAGATGAGGTATTATGATTACTTGCATTATTTATATTATTCGGACTGTTATCCTCATCTTCATTGCCATATTTACAACGTTTTGGCCGTCGGATACAGATGTTCGTTAGACCAAGTTAATAGCCCCAAATATCTGTCTATATCGCTGAGAAGAGGTTTTATGATTACTTGCATTATTCGGACTGTTATCTTCATCTTCATTGGCCTATTCACAACGTTTCGACCGTTGTACGCTGCGGCTTTCTTCAGGTGATTAGAATTTCGAACCGAACCCTTTATTTCGTCCATTGTGATAGATTGTTCTAGTTCCACGTGTCATGCCTCTTCCGGAAGTCTCAGTTATTTCCCTTTAAATCAACACTCTAAGTGACTAGACCCAAAGTGTTGTGAGTTCAATACTAATCCACAGCAGTGGTGAACCAAAACATGGAAAGGAGTTACTACAGAGTCTTTGTGGGTCAATCTGAGGACAGTGCAGGGGGACTCGAAAAGAGTTCGATGAGTTTAATGGTGATTAAGATGGTACGGCATCTCACAAAAATCGGATCATTTTGAATCAATACTGATGAAGTGACTTGAGGAAGTACTGCTGCCCTGGGCCAAGTGGATGGCTGCTGGATGACACTATATCTGGCAACAAGAGTCTGCTCCAGGCCACACAAGCTGGAGAATCCAGTCATTTGCTGTCAGACAAGTTCTGCGATCACTACACCCCTTATATCTGGCCACCTAACTCTCAGACTGTAAACCCCCTTGATTATTATGTGTGGGGTGCAGTTGAGCGAGAGACCAACAAAACTAAAGGCAAGTATTATGGCAGCATTCACCAACTTATATGAGGAAACCATTGAGAAGAATTGCAGAAGATTCCGAAGTTTTCTAGAGCCCGTGGTTGAGGAAGTACTGCTGCCCTGGTTGAAGCCAATGGCGATTTATTTAATAAATTTACTCTTTACTATTTCAAGATATATTTGTGTAATTTTGGCATATATATCTATTAAAATTTGATGTCTGTGGTATTTTCAATTTTGTCGTATTTATCCATCTCATTCTGTATTTTTATATATATATATATATATATATATATATATATATATATAGAGAGAGAGAGAGAGAGAGAGAGAGAGAGAAAGGATCAAAGTCAGCATTAAATAAATCAGTGCTATTGGTGAAAATTTATTTATTTCTCTATTAGATCATGGTATTTAAGTCATGGCAATTATGTGTGAAAAATAATATCGCCCAAATATCCGCCAAACCTGAAAGAAAAACACAAAAAAAATTCATTAGATGCTTTAACTTAATTCACATTTAAAAACAGTCTAAGTTATTGGAACACCCTTTATATATATATATATATATATATATATATATATATATATATATATATATATATATATATATTTGTGTGTGTGTTCGCACCATGTTTCAAGGAGGATTCACGACAGAATACCTGAGTTCCTCATGTATAGCCAGAGGGGACAATGGACTCCTGGGCGGCTGTGGGCAAAGGACTCCTGGGCGGCTGTAGGCAAAGGACTCCTGGGCGGCTGTAGGCAAAGGACTCCCTGGGCAGCTGTGGGCAAAGGACTCCTGGGCGGCTATTGGCGAAAGAGTCTTGGACGACCGTGGCAAAAGACAATCTAAAGATTAACCTCTCAACTGTCAACTCAACAAATTGAATAAAAAAGTAATTTATTAAGGATTAAAACCTTAATTAGTGAATATTATTTAATTATTTTTAATAAGTAAATAGAAAAGAAATGTATTAGTTGATATATATATATATATATATATATATATATATATATATATATGTAATTAAAATAATAATAATAATAAAATGCTTAATACACGTGTGAAAAAATAAAAAAATAATATGTAGATTTTTAACTTTAAGAATTAGTAGATCAGTTGATTTTTTTAAAAAAACTTCAATTGATAAAATTTTCCTGAGGGTAGTGTAAGGTTGAAACGAAGTTAGCGGAATCAACTGAACTCCTAATTTTCTATATATATATATATATATATATATATATATATATATATATTATTTATATATATAATAACTCCTGCAAATAAATATATATATATATGTTCCTATATATATAATTACAGTATGGTATAAATTCAAATATTTAAATTATGCAATGTTCAGTTTTCAGTCAGCAGTTTACCAGTAAGAAAAAAATGTCTATTTATTAATAATATAAATTCTAGCTCTGTTATTTTACACCGAGCACTATTTTATTAGCATCAAGAGTCAATGTGCGATATTTTATATATATATATATATATATATATATATATATATATATATATATATATATATACTAGCCGAGATATAACCGCACTCCCTGTATACCCGAACCTTCCTGTCTAGAAATATCTACCTGCGTCAACACTTGCATGCATTATCCGTTTGTATAATTAACTACCACATCATATTTTTTACGGTATGTATCCTGGTATTTCGTTATACGCCGGGAAACGAATGGGGCTATAATCACACAATTTTATTTGTTACATGATAGCAATTTTTTGCCACATGTTTGTAGAAAATAGGATTAAAAAATGAGGAAGTGATTCTATTTTATTTTTAAGTCGTACGAAAAACCATATCTTTTCACATTTTTTGCAATTTTTGTATGAAGCCTATGTCCCAGAAAAACTATCAAGCACTCTACATAAAACTTGCAACATGAGCTTTGTTTTGCATCAAGTGCAAAGAACAGCAGCTCATCCAGTAAAATATTTTCTTCGCGTGTAACTTTGCCTTGGTCTTTTCAAAAAAGTCGTACCCACTTTCAGTTTTGTCAATTTTCCTGCCAAACCCGGAGAGCGTGGAAATCGAAAAGTTGGTTTTGATCTATATTAGTACATTTGCAACATGTGCGTACAATTTCATTGAAATAGCATACACACAGATTATTAAGTGTTTCCAAACTAAGCAACGAGGTTTATTACATTTGTAATTTCCTGTTTGGTTTCTATTGTTTAGATATTTGGTAGAGGTGAGGATAGCTGATAGGTTAGGTGATTGTTTCTTTGCATTTATGGGTGGTTTATCGAAAATGACTTTGATCTTTTTGTCTAACTGGAGGTTCTTGTAATCCTTTTTTAAATTGTGAATAAGTGTGTGGGAATATTGATTGTGGTTAAAAACCATAGGAATCTGATTGTTGTTTTTTACTTTTCTTGTATGTGAGAAGTGTGTTACGATTTATGTGGATAGTTTTATTTAGTGCTTCTTTTAGTATTTTTATTGGGTATTTACATTTTAGAAATTGTTTTGTTAAGTTATTAATGTTGTATAGAAAATCTAGTTGGTCTGAGCATATGCGTTTGATTCTTAGCAATGAGCTGTATATGATAGATTTTTTTTTAATTTAAGGTGATGACAGTTGTTAAAGTTTAGGAATTTATGTTGGTTTGTGGGTTTGTTGTATAGACTGGTAGAAAGTGTATGTTTGTTTAATTTTACCATAACGTCTAAGAAAGGGACGGATGTGTATGAGTGCTCCAAGGTAAATTTAATTGTATCGTGGAAGTTGTTGCAGAAAGTAAAAAAGAGATTTTTTTAATTTTTCTGGTCCATGAGTCCATAATAAGAAAATGTCATCAATATATCTGAAATAATAGATAATGTATTTTCTGTACCCAACACCAATATCAAGATACACCCACCTCGCCTCACCTGTGATAGCCATAACATAATCTACTATTTATTCTGCACAATATGTCCCAATAGTGGATATATTAGTGAAACTAGAAATAATTTTAGATTTCGCTTCAACAATAATAAACAAACCATATGTCAAAACAATCCTTATTCCCCCATAACTGAACACTTTAATCAATCAGGACACTCATTAGAAAACTGTAAATGTTTATTGATAGATTTTGATTTCAGTTCCATATACACACGAAGAAAAAAAGAAAAATATGGATTTTAAAATTAAATAAATATAAACTAGGGTTAAATAAAGACTTGGGTATTTTAAATCTATATAAATATTTCAATAGTTAAACATTTTTTAAATATAGTTAAAAAAAATTTTTTAAAGAACATCTAAAATATTATGACAGTAAGATTTACGTTAAAAATATTCGAACACGGTGGCGTTCCATATCACGTGACGTTCGCATCTCGCGACGGACGTTACTTGTAAACAAACCTCTAAAAACAGTTATTTCTGAAGAAAAATCGAGGTCGATCTGAAATATCAAAACTACATAATAAATATAAAAAAAATATATAAAAAATATATAAATAAATACTTTCATAAAAAACAGTATTACTTTTTTAAATTTGCAACTTTTTCGTTGTTATATATATATATATATATATATATATATATATAGTTGGATTGATGTGCTTTTGTGACCCAGGATTTCATACTCTCTGCGATCGTCAGACAAATCGTTTGTCTGACGATCGCAGAGAGCGTGAAACAGAGTCAAAAAATCACAATTAAATATGTTAGCTCTATCACTAGATATTGAGCTATCTATCTATCTAGATAGATAGATAGATAGATATAAATAATATATAATTCATCTAATATAAACAAGAGGTCCTATATATATATATATATATATTGAAATGAAACTCGATGTTTTAGACCTCCAGATCTCTGTCCCTTATTATATATGTGTCACCTCCAGATTTTTAGATATTATGCCTTTCTTTTATTTTGATGAATCTAAATCATTAACCGCTAAATTAAATTTGAGTCTTTCCTTCTTTCACAATCGTTTTGGAAACGCCAGGCATAACTATATATATATATAAACCTATATATATATAACGTCGATCATATATATATCTATCGTAATTCAGTTCAAGTGTACCAAAATCCTTTCCACTAAAAGGTCTATTAGAAACACACAAGCGAACCTCACATTATCTCATATTGATGGAAACTGTTGTATATTAAGTGATAAGAGGTCATTTCTAAATCTATCTGATTACATTTCTAAATCTATCTGATTACATTTTTCTATAGATTTTATTTTTTCTTTATCTATCTATATTTCTGAGATGATGTCTTATCAGAAATATTTATCGTTATTCGGACTATTGTCCCAAAATCCTTTGTCACTAAAAGGTTATTACAAACGTTTCAGCCCTTCACATTGTCTATATTTCTGAAATGATGTATATTATGATAAGAGGTATTTACATTATTCGGATTATTGTCCTAAATCTTTGTCGCCATTTTATTACAACGTTTATTTTTTTTTTATCTATCTATATTTCTGAGATGATGTATTATCTACAATATTTACATTATTCGGACTATTGTCCTCATCTTTGTTGCCATATTTATTACAACGTTTCGACCTTTCAGTATTTGTCTATATTTCTGAGATGAAGTATTATGTACACTATTTACATTATTCGGACTATTGTCCTCATCTTTGTTGCTATTTTTATCACAACGTTTCGGCCTTTCAGTATTTGTCTATAGTATGAGATGAGGTATTATGTACATTATTTACATTATTCAGACTATTGTCCTTATCTTTGTTGCTATTTTTATCTCAATGTTGTAAGCTTCGGCTTTCTTCGGGTTGCTGGAATGTCGATATGAACCATTTTTTACCAGTGCCCATATTGCAATTTTTGCTGTTATCATTTTTTTTTTCTCTTATAAACTAAATCTGAGAGTTCGAAATATTATTGCTTCAACGGTCAATTTCTTGTTCATCATCAGCTATTAAAATTCAGAGGGAGTATATATTGTTTTTAACAGCCAGAAAACGTATAGTAATCTTTTATACAGGATTTCTGTATTCACATATTTTTGTCGTTATTTTTAGTAGATACCCATATCTGAGTAGAAGCTCCATTTGTATTTTATTTCGTCTATCCGCCTGAATATGTTATTAAAGGAAATGCTCCCTGTGCAGGAGAAACCGCCAATAGATTCGACGTGCTTTAATCAACACAGCTGCTAAGAGCGTCGTAAATAAGCATGAATGTAAACTGACCTTTACTACATCTCACTCGTTTAGATTATCTTCATATCGGCTCAGTTTCGTATAAACAAAACAATTTCTAAAGAAGTAATGGTCTGGTTTGGCTTATATTCTTTTACGGCATATCAACCTCAATGGGTTATTTAATGCCGACAACATTTTTAGGATAGATTCGTATGAATAGAATATATATTCTTTGTTTTAGATTGGTTTGGTTTATTTTGTTTTACGGCATATCAACATCAATGGGTTATTTAATGCTGACAACATTTTTAGGGTAGATTCGTATGAGTAGATTATGTCTTCTTTGGTTTAGATTGGTTTGGTTTATTTTGTTTTACGGCATATCAACATCAATGGGTTATTTAATGGCGACAGCATTTTTAGGATAGATTCGTATGAATAGAATATGTATTCTTTGGTTTAGATTGGTTTGGTTTTTTTTGTTTTACGGCATATCAATCTCAATGGGTTATTAAATGCCGACAGCATTTTTAGGATAGATTCGTATGAATAGAATATGTATTCTTTGGTTTAGATTGGTTTGGTTTATTTTGTTTTACGACATATCAACCTCAATGGGTTATTTAATGCCGACCACATTTTTAGGATAGATTTGTATGAATAGAATATGTATTCTTTGGTTTAGATTGGTTTGGTTTATTTTGTTTTACGACATATCAACCTCAATGGGTTATTTAATGCTGACAACATTTTTATGATAGATTCGTATGAATAGAATATGTATTCTTTGGTTTAGATTGGTTTGGTTTATTTTGTTTTACGGCATATCAACCTCAATGGGTTATTTAATGCCGACAACGTTTTTAGGATAGATTCGTATGAATAGAATATGTATTCTTTGGTTTAGATTGGTTTGATTTATTTTGTTTTACGGCATATCAACCTCAATTGGTTATTTAATGCCGACAACATTTTTAGGATAGATTTAAGTAAATGCTCTCTTTATAATAAACAGTATTAAACGACATTTGCCGGTCTGAATGTCCGAGAAATTTTCATAGAAAATATTCGTCCTTAAATATTTGTATCTATAAAAAGTATGTATAAACATAAAAATGTCTTAAAATAATTGCCGGACTTTGTTCATTTCATAATGTGTGACGTTATTTGTTTACATTTGGATACGCATCGAGCAGATATGAATGTACGTGAGAGAATCATGGAAGATTGTACTTTAAAGACAGTAAAATCGACCTTGCTAACCGAATGCTCCTCTGTGGCCCAATCGGTTAAAGGCACGTCAGGCTATATGACGGTTCCGTATAGGATACAGGTTCTATTCCTGTCGGAGGACGAATATTTTCTATGAAAATTTCTCGGGCATTTAGGCTGGTAAATGTTGTTAATACTGTTTATTATAAACAGAGCACTTACTTAAATATTTGTATCTATAAAAAGAATGTATAAACATAAAAATGTCTTAATATATATGTTCGGAGAGTGCGTATGCGTATATTTTGCCAGTGAATTGTCTTTTTTGAATATTTGGTCGAAAGCGGAAGAAAGCTTTTTATTTTAACTGTCTCTTCTTTCCTTACTAGTGACTTTATTGATGAACCAAGATTATATCCCTATTTCCCCGGTTTACAAGTACTTTCAATATCTACAAGTACTTTCAGCTACTTTGACAATCTTCAGGTCTAAAGTTGTTTTCGATAGGCTTAGGTGCTTACTTTCTCCAGCATCTTATTTTGAGAGTTTTACTGGGTTAAAAGAATTGGAATTCTAGCTTTCCAAAAGACTTTTGGGCGAAAGTGAATTCGACGTTCATTGCCGGAATTTGATCACAGAATTATTTAATTCTTTCTTAAAACGTTATCTAGCCTATCACAGAGGCAGCACGTAGTTCTTGAAAATGACTGAGAAGGTAGAAAGTACTATGTCTGCTTATTTTTGTTTTAATCTTTTCAAGTCGACGAATCAATTTCTTGGTAGCTGTAGAAAATTGTTTACATTATTTACGTTATTCGAACTGTTATCCTAATCTTCAATGCCATATTCACAACGTTTTCGCCGTTGTGTGCTCCGACCTTCTTCAGGTGGTTGGACACATGGACCAATGGATAAAGACGTTGGTTAGATCCAGCGACTAGACCCAAAGACTTTTGGTGAACCAAAAATCTTTTAGAGTTTATTTAAAGGGAAATAACTGAGACACCCAGAAGAGGCATGGCAAGTGGAACTAGCACAGTTTACCCCGGTGAATGAAATAGAAGGTTCGGTTCGGAATTCCAATCACCTGACGAAGGCCGGAGCGTACAACGGCCGAAATGTTGGGAACATGGCACTGAAGATGAGGATAACAATCCGAATAATGTAAATAATGCAAATAATCATAATACCTCATCTCAGAGATATAGAAATATTTAGAAAACTGATTAAGAAAAATACCAAATAAAATAATAAATAATTTTTATTCTCCCAAGTATTTTCAGTCTTATCTGGGGATTAAATTATCTGTAGGTGTATATACGTAATTCTGTAATTTCAAAACTATTCACCATTCGTTTTACTGCGTCTTTTATCGTCCTATATCAATTTCAAATTCACGAGGACTATTTTCAAGGGAGGCAACTTTTTCTTTTATTTTCATTTCCCAAGTACTTTCGATCTTCTTCCAAGATCATCTTCAAGGGTGCAAGTAGTACACAACTATATGTTGTTCATTAGTAGTACACAACTATATGTTGTTCATGTTGTATTTATACAAAGTATTCTGTTGTTATGCATTACCGTAATTTTTTTTCATTATGCTTTTAAATGTAAAACAGTTGAAAATGTGCTGAGCGTTCATTAGTAAGTGAAAAATTATCCATTATGGATTTTTTTTTCTGTTAGAATATTATAAATAAAAGAAATTTAAACAGCTAGAGCACATTTCTCTCATCCTTTAACATCAATACATGGAAGCTTATTCGTGAGTATGATCGGATTTTGTTAAAAATTAGCAGACATAATGTTTGTAATTTATTCAATCTGACATGACTAAAAGAGAATTTGCACAAATACAAATACACAAATTTTAATCTATATCTATCTATCTATCTATCTATCTATCTATCTATATAGGCTGAGATAAGTACATAGATAAATAGATATGAGTAGACTGAAATATATATATATAAATATATATATATATATATATATATATATATTGCAGAACACCTTATAAATAGCCATAATTGTGCTGTTAATTTAAGTGGTAATGCTTTTACCATCCTTAGCAAGTCCCACTCAAATTACCATCTGAAAGTGTTGGAGGCCATCTTTATTCTATCATTAAAGACTTCTCTTTGTAAATAGAAGGACTTTATATTAGGCCCCAAACTAATTAGCATTTAAATATTTTTGTCTCTCCCAATAATAAACTTTGTTTTTTTTTATTATATAATTTACTCTATTTACCTCGATTTAGCTCTGTTGAGCGAGGTACGAAACCGGTTAACTGCCTCGTTTTTCATTTTTACTTTTTATTATCATGATTGGTAATAATAAAACTGATTTTTGTCGGTTTATGGCAGTCATAAAAATTTGTAGCACTAAATATATCTTTAAATATATCTTTATATATATATATATATATATATATATATATATATATATATAATAAGTGCGACATTACTGTAATTATTGAACAATATAGTTCATGCCACTTTGACAGAAAATTTACCAGTAAAAAAGAATTCGCTTATCACCATATTTGTACAAGAACGCATCAAATCAAACTCAGCATTGCTACTGCACGCTCTAAAAACAATAACTCATTTCTAATACCATTTTTCGGATACAATACATATATTTTCGTTGTCCTCTTATTACTGAGCGTAAAAACAAGAACAACATCTATTCCATACCTGAAGATGTCTGTAGGAACAGATGAAAGCTTGTAATAAAAATAAGAACTAATGCAACAGAAATTTATAAAAACAAGGATCTTTTCATTCATAACAGGTTCGGGGTTTTTGTATATTATTTGAATTGTTCGCGACGATGGATTTCTCGCCAATTAACCTTTGTATTTGTTATTGTATGAATAATTCATGAATATATATATATATATATATATATATATATATATATAGGTGAGATATATAGAACGGACAAAACGATAGATTAAGAAAAGTGATTTAAACAGAAAGATATGAATAAAGTTAGATTATCTACGTAGGAAACACAGAAGAGATGGAGGGCGATGTCCTAAGATCTTTAATGAAACATAAAAATGAGAAAAAAAGAAACGAAAAAATTCCACACATTTCATTTTTATTCTCTTCATAATCGAGTAAATTTATGAATGTTTCATCAGAAAAATAAATTCCTATATTTTAACACCTGCCTGCAATTCTCCACAGTGTAACAAGCAAGAATTTTATCTTAAAGCTTTCACCTAAATGAATTAATTAAAAACAGAAAAAGAACAGAAAATCCTAAAACATCATATAAAAAAAAAAACGAGAAACTATGCAACCCTAACTTTTTCGACATAACATTGAATCTAACCTTCAAAAATATTCGCGCCATGTTTAATTATACTCACTTTCATCGTTTGTACTAATTTCAAGACACGGTCGAGTAATGGATAGCGGCTCGGATGGAAGAATCGGAGAGTCATGTTCGAATCCCAGCCGGATCCATTACTTAAGCTAATACCATTGGTGAAGGTATCCATCCTCTTCTTCTCCCAAATGAAATGGTGGAAATAGCAGGACTGACTGGATTCTATAGCCTTCTGTAACAAGCGACCGAGGAGAAGGCAGCTTGCCTCAAAACACCATTTCTACTCCGGTTGCAGTAAAATTGGGTAACCCATGTATTAATTTCAAACACCAGGAAATATATATTCCTCCCACAAAAAAAAAAAATAGTCAATAAAGTTAATACGAAAATTATTTGGTTTGTCGAATTATTCCTGACTTGAAAACCAGAAAGAAGGATGACATTTATTTACATTTAATCTTACTTAATATAAAACGCAGATTTTGTGTGTGTGTGTGTGTGTGTGTGTGTGTGTGTGTGTGTGTGTGTGTGTGTGTGTGTGTAACGTTTATATATTGGATCGGATTTCCTACATTTTTCAACCGATTTCAACAAAACTTCACAGGACTACATAAAATTAACTTGTGGTGGTTCTAACAGCGCCAAAAATGGAAAAAATATAATTGTTTTTGCACAAAATCAATTTGAAAACACGATTAAGAGACATCGTAAAAATGGAAAGGGGACAACTCACATCGGCTTGTTTGTGTGTGTGTGGGTTCCTTTATATTCCATTTACAAGACAATTATTTATAATAAAATTCAATCGGGAGACTCATAACGATTGAAAACAATGTTTTTGTTTGAGTTTGGGTTTGACTAATTCGTAAAAAAAAAAAAAAAAAAAAAACAATAATCTTTGTCAATTTTATTTTTAAGTCTTTATGATGGTGGATACTTGATCTATCTCTTACTGTTATATCCCCGGGCAACGCCGGGATCTACTGCTAGTATCAAATAAAATGTTACTATTTAAAAAAGACACAATTGAACAGTACATTTTAAACAAAACTATTTAAATGCGAAACATCCTCATGAAAGATGTTTCGACTTATAGGCACGCAGTAAATCAATGTGATTTCTCATCTTCAGGAAATTTGTAAGTAACTCATATCAGTCATCTCCAAAATCTTTCCCAACTCACAAAAGTCCCGCACGTCTTCAAAGCATTCAAATGATTTTACAAATGGCGGAATTTTATTGATAGTTCTTTTAATGTCGTTGCTCAATGTGTATAATACAGCTGTTTGATGAATTCATTTCATTAAGTATTTTCTGTCTATTTTAAGATTTTATGCCTTCTGTAAATGAATTCATATTCTTTTTGATTTCCCTTGAGCCACAAAATATATTCTCACGGGGACTTTTCGTCGTCTATGGATGTTTTTATTCCATTCAGTATTGATGATGAAACATATTTTATATTATTTACTCCCTGTTTCCAGGGCTATTAACTTCTGTTGTTTAAGTCCGATATTAATATCAATAGTTTCTTTGATTTTATTTATTTATTTTATTTATTTTTATTTATTTATTATCATTTTTTATTTATTTTTTGGAGACAACATATATTAATGTCATAATTACTAACGCCCTGAACCAACAATTGTTGCTTTTTTAAAATCGGATTTACCCCAAGCAAGACAGTAAAGCCACTAAGACACAAGGCTGTGAAAGAATTAGAAAACAGAAATATTACTAAGGTGCAAGAGCAATGGAAATGTGACCAGGGAGACAGTTGATAGTGATTGACATTGCATTTCAATTTTTGAACATCAAAGTTGATATATATATATATATATATATATATATATATAGATAGATAGATCAAATATGGATAAGAATCCGATAAAATGATTGGATAAAGAACAAGTTGGAAACATGTCTCAATCTAACATATTTCGCGTTATTAAAGTTTTGTCAGAGATCAAGATGGAACTAATAAAAAATAATAAAAAGCAAAGAGACACAGATTAATGGCATGTTGTATTTCATTATTTCTTATTGGTTAGATACATGTCACGTGTAAAGAAGTAGTAGGTAATATCCAAATATATTTGAGGAACATTCTAGAGGCTAAAGTGTGTAAAATTAAATAAAAAGCTTAATTGTAGTACCTTCTCTGTCGTTTTTAATGAAACATATATAAATGATCGATCGCTGCCTAAATACACAACATTTATATATATATATATATATATATATATATATATATATATATATATATATATATATAGCTAATATTAGTGGTAAATATACACATACATATGCAAAATATATAAATATATATACATAGGTGCATACACATACATGTATATTTTTAGAAAAAAAAATTCCAAGAGGAAGAATCCAGGTAGAACTCAATGTCTAGGACAGAGTAAGGATATAATAAAAAGGCTTAAACACTAATATTCCATGGTCATAATTAATTCCATTGGAATCGTAAATACGATCAAATTCATATATATATATATATATATATATATATATATAAATATAATAAAATGTAATAAAAAGGCTTAAACATTAATATTCCATGGTCATAATTTATTCCATTGGAATTGTAAATACGATCCAATTCATTAGACCTACAAATTCAAAAAGAAAACAGAAAAAACAACTCTGGAAATAAACATAGAATTTAGAGAGAGTGTAAGTATGAGTGTGTGGGACGAATGTTAGAGCTAAAGAGAGGGGTAACAGACGAGTGAAGGTCGGAGATTAAAGCTTAACAGAGAGAAGTTTTAGAGAGGTGAGTGGAAAAGGTTTAAGTGAGAAAAACATGAATGTTGTTGAATGTCGAATGTCTGAGTTGTTTTCTGTTTTCTTTTTGAATTTGTAGATCTGATGAATTGGATCGTATTTACGATTCTAATGGAATAAATTATGACCATGGAATATTAGTGTTTAAGCCTTTTATTATATATATATATATATATGTATATATATGGGGGGTGCGTGTGTTTATGAGTGTGTGTATGCGTGTCTGAATTCAAAAACCTGCGGAGGGTCGTTGTGGCATTCGGTGCACCATGTCTCTGTATTCGTCCCTTCAAAAAGTGTTGAATGGTCCTGCACGAGGCCTTCACCACTATAATCAAATCTCATGTGCCAGTGTCGGGCTGTTGGTTTCCTGAAACTGATTTGCTTGACCCTCATACGTCGAATCTCGACGGGAGAGTCGATTATATATATATATATATATATATATATATATATATATATATATATATATATAAACGCATATATATATATATATATATATATATATATATATATATATATATATATAAACTCTGTAAATTTAAAAATAAGTTATTCCAAAATTCGCTTAAGGATGAAACAGAACTAATGCTTTTAATTTAATTATATAATTAAATTTGATGTTTTTTTTTGCTTCGGTTTTTTGAAACATGGTAATTCCTGTGTAGCTATGAAATCATATTTTAAATCAGTTAATTTATAATATTTATGCTCTGAAAATTTACATTGAGCAATGTTTTGTAAAAATAAAAAATATCACTAAGAACACGGCATTATATATCTTACTGTTCTTTCTTTTTATTATATATATATATATATATATATATATATATATATATATATCTGTGTGTGTGTGTGTGTATGTGTGTGTGTGTGTATGTGGTCAACAACCAGTGGCAACTGTCTGTTTCATGCTTAGAGGCAAAGTTCAATGGCCTGAAGATCGCGTTTTAGCGAGGATCATGCTTCAACTAACATTGTGGACTGACGCTACATAATCGCAAACAATGTTATGTACCAAATAATGAAATAAAAATAAATATTATCTCGAGTAGTTTGTAACACCCTATTTATCATCTCTCAGAGCGTCTCTGTCTTTGGGCAGATTGCGATCAGGGTCGGCTCCGCCGAATGACAGGGTCGGAACTGATGAAAATTATACTGAGAGGTGCCCAACCCTGGGGAACAGCTGCTCGAGGCCGTGTCCTCTCACTGCACTAGAGAGAGGAATTGGTGCTCGCATCGAGGCTAGCGCACCCGACGGTTACAGGGACTCGGTCAATTTTTGTTCCTAGCCCGGTTATACACGCTCGGGCTCCCCTTATTAAACCTATCTTGTTTCACAACCTGACCTCGTGGGTGGAGGTGAGTAAATACAAAGAAATCTACTGAACCAAATAACAGAAATAACATCACTTGAAGTCTTTCAACAACAGAAACAATTAAAATGGATTGTATATTTAACTCGAAAACAGAAGTAAAAATATCGTTAGGTTTTAAAATTTAACAAATAATAAATTAAATATTATCTAAGCTGTAAAAGTCAAGGTAAAGTATGGAGAATGCTAAGTGATGAAGCTTAATGTCTAATAAACAAAAGGGAGTATAATGTTAAATTTTTTAATTATTTAATTAGTTTTTAATTATATTATTTTAATTTGATAAAATATTTATTTATTTTAAATAATAGGTTTTAAATTCAACCATTTTATTTGGTTTTAAAATGTTTATGGTCACGTATGTTGGGTTGAAAAAGATGTAGATCTTTTAAGAAAGGGGATATTTTTGGTAAGATTCTAGATTTCTTGGAGCTTCGAAGGAACGCAACGTCTCTCCTTGAATTCAGAACGCCATAAAATATACTAACGTTATTTGATCAAGTCAAATGCGTGGGAAACATGATTAACCAGTGAACATCAAACAACACAGAAAAAAATACCAGTCATTAAAAATTGGTAATAAAAATTATATTCCTATTATAAATTTATTGAAACAAATTATACATATTCTTTATTACATGAGAAAATGAAATTAAATCTTCATATTTCAATGCAAGCACCGGTGGCGTCAACCTGTTTCCTCAAACGGCCAGGAATGGAATGAAGAACCTTCTGAAGGACGTCATGGGATATCATTGAGAGACTCCTGAATCCGTGCCTCTAAGTCCTCCAATGTGCGAGGTCCTGTCTTATACACCTCCTCTTTTGTGTAACCCCACAAGTAAAAATCACATGGAGTGAGATCTAGACTTTTTGGAGGCTATTCATGAGGTCCGCGTCGTCCCATCCAACGTCCTGGAAAATGTCGGTCTAACCACGCACGCGCAATGGGAGCAAAACGGTGTGGTGCAGCATCCTGCATGAATATCAGGTCACCAATCTTATCCCAGCCAGACAATGTGGGCCAGGCGTAATTTTCGAGTATCTGAAGATAGCGGTTCGTATTCATGGTCTCACGCAGAAGATATGGGACGACGACATTGTTGTCGTCATTCCGCACCACAAGGTCACTTTTGGTCGAGTTTGCATCCCTTCAATCGCCATGTTTGGATCGTTACCACACGAGCACGAGGTCCAGTAATGGTAGTTGTGACGATTGAGGAAACCACCAACATGGCTCGTCACTCCAGATGATGATTTCAAACAATTCAGGCCAATATTCATGCAAATCTAGCATTAATTCACCATATTCCATTCTGCGGTCAACGTCTTCAGGTTTTAGCTCCTGTACGTAAATAAAAAATCTTTGTTCAAAAAAAAAAATATATATATATATATATATATGAAGAAATATAGCCTTGAGGTGTGCTATATTTATGGAATAAAGTGCTCAATATCAGAGATAGAACGTGTGTAAATATAAAAGTGGACATAGAAGTCAACACTTAGAGACGACAGTGGCCTGACGATTGCGTCTATCATGAAACAGACTGTCGCCTCTAAGTGTTAACTTGTATGTTCACTTTTATATATATATATATATATATATATATATATATATATATATATAATGGACTCTCCTGTCGGTTTCGACGTATGAGGATCTGCCAGCTTATTGATTCAGTTATGAAAGTTTATGCAATAATCTTAAGTGGCATTTAAGAACCGCTAGTGATTTACAAAGGAGGCCACATATGGAGCAAGTGTGAGGATTGTGAGATGAGATCACTGTTATGTATATATATATATATATATATATATATATATATATATATATATGTATATGTATATATATATATATATATATATATATATATATATATATATATATATGACGTCACATTATGAAATGGACAAAGTTCGACAATTATTTTTTAAGAATTTTTATGTTTATATGTTCTTTTTTCATAGATAAAAATACTTAAGTAAATGCTCTGTTTATAATAAACATTATTAACAACATTTCCCGGCCTGAATGTTCGAGAAATTTTCATAGAAAATATGCGTCCTCCGACAGGAATCGAATGAGTATCCTATACGGAACCGTCATATAGCCCGACGTGCCTTAACTAATTGGGTGTTTGGTTAGCAAGGTCGATATCACTGTCTTTAGAAACAAGTCTCTATGATTTTCTCTCACACATTCATATCTGCTCAATTCGTATCCAAATGTAAACAAATGACGTCACACATAAAATAAAAAAGAACGTATAAACATAAAAATATATATATGCATACATACATATATATATATATATATATATATATATATATATATATATATAAGTGGACATTGAAGTCAACACTCAGAAGTGACAGGCTGTTTTATGCTAGACGCGATCGTGAGGCCGCCTGGCGATTGCATCTAGCATGAAACAGCCTGTCGCCTCTGAGTGTTGACTTCAATGTTCACTTTTATATTTATATTTACATACGCTCTATCTCTGATATTGAGCATTTCATCCCCTCAATATAGCACACTTTAAAACTATATTTCTGCATATATATATATATATATATATATATATATATATATATATATATATATATATATTGTGTATATTTAAGCGGCATATTTTCAAGCGTATGAGGGAGAGAGGGACATTGAAATTTTAATCTTTTAAATTTAAATCTTTTTTAAGTATGTGTTTCGGTATATAACTAATTTCATTTACCTTCTTGTTTTTTTGTTTACATTTTCGTCTCTTTGGTAGCCCATACACACACACACACACACACACACACACACACACACACATATATATATATATATATATATATATATATATATATATATATATATATATATATATATAGTTGTTTTAGACGCATGTTTCATCAAAAACGACAGACAAGGTACTATGGTCGAATAAACCATCTTCAGGACATATTCATAAAATATAATTAACATTTAATTTAATTGTCATGTTGAATTGATAATGTTAATTATATTTTATGTATATTATATTTTATGAATATGTCCTGAAGATGGTTTTTTAGACCGAAACGTCCGACGTTGACATATTAACATTAAAACAGCATAATTGCATATAAGGATTTTTGTTTGTTTTTTCCGTATATATTTTTCTTCATATATATATATATATATATATATATATATATATATATATATATAACAGTTTTGTCATTAAGTAACTTATACACACACATACACACACACACACATATATATATATTTTACACACGCTCTATCTCTGATATTGAGCACTTTATCCCATAAATATAGCACACCTTAAGACTATATTTCTTTATATATATATATATATATATATATATATATATATATATATATATATATGACACTTTTGTCATTAAGTTCTATACACACACACAGAGACAGATATATATATATATATATGTGTGTGTGTGTGTGTGTGTATTATATAGTTATTTACATAGTCCCTGCTAACCAACGGTAACATAATTACACATTCTGCATGTGTGACTCCAGGGTCGTCTTTTATATGAGGCTGATAAATATCTTCTTTAGCTTGTGTGCTCGAGCGTATGTTGGAGTCAGGTAACCGGTAAGATTATCCGCGTGTGAATGTCTTAAGATCATTTCAAATCCCTGTTAAAATCCGCTATCAGTTGCATCGGTAATTCGCCTGTCTACAATATCAAATACAAGCAACGATGTTTGAATTTAACTTTTCTTGCCAACGAGCCACTAATGTTTTCATAAGACACATTCTATTGGTTGGCATAATCACGTGATTATTAATTTGAGCCAAACAAATCCAAGCATAGTAAATATCATTACTGAACCGTCTCGGGTAGTTCGAGCCTCATTAAGGACACCATTTTCTTTTCCAGTAGAAGCTAAAGTTTCTAGCGGGTATTATCTGATCCTTAGCTAAAGCTTTTAAATAGATAACCCCACAGAAAACGCAATATCAAGGATTTAAAATGAATTTAAAAAAATGAAACGTTTTTTATTAAAGCTTTTATTTAAATTTTAATTTCAAACTAATAGATTAAATTTAATATTTCCAATAAGCAAAATACATTACTATATTTCAAAATCTAATTTAAATTTATTGAAAGGAGTTGTGTTTTTTTATTTTTTTTTATTTTTTGCTCATCTACCTGATGAGCACCCCTTTTTTTATTTGTCTTTAATCGCAATATAATTCTCCTTATTGAAAAATATTCCAAAAGTAAAATATATTTTTCTAAAAATTTATTTGAGGAATATTAGCTGATTTAAAGCATAGTTATTCTGATTTGAAACAAATATCATTTACTTTAGGTTTAAAATATTACAGAAATGCCATTTTAACAAAGCAGGAGTTGTTTATTAAAATTCTTGACATGTTCTAATGAAGCCTTTAGCCATAAAAATAACTAAATACATCGTGAGCGCCTTTTGTATATAATTTTTAAGTCTTCAGTAATCTTAAAAATTTAAGAATATATTCTCCGTAATTTAATGTCTTATTGAAATTTGGTAACCTTAAATGTTACTAGAGTTATCTCTCTTATATTTTGATAATGTCCTATATGAATAACTCTCTCTCCAAAAATTGGCACGTTTTGGCACGTTTTGTAAACATAAAAAAAAAATTCAATTTTTTTTAAAAATGTTCGTGTTTGTAGATTTTTACTAAGCTTTTCCATTTATGGTTAGTAAATACAATTTTTTTACTTAAGAATAATTTCATTTAAAAGTGTTAAATTAATACAGAATTTTAAACGATTATAAACTTAATAAATTATTCTAATTAAAATGTTTAAAAAATGTAAACAATTCTCGTAAATATTCATTATTAATCGAACATTTTTTGACTTAATACGATAGTGTCCTTAATAAAAACTTATTTATAAAAGCTACTAAAAGCGTTTCAATTTCTATTAGATTTTTTTTATTTTAAGATTCAAAGCATATTTTCGGTAAATGGTGTTTTTAAATTCTCCAAGGAGTCCTGCTTATAACTAATATAATTATGAAGAGGGTGAAATTTCATAAAAGTTGTTCTAGGTGACAATGGCCTAGTGGATAATCAACCATCTGTCATGTCGCTGTCAACATGCGAACAGCTTAAATAAACAACCACCACTGTTTTAAAAAATACATTTCCGTGATATTTTAAACCTAAAATAAATATTTGTTTCAAATCAGATTAATTATACCCTAAATCTTAAACAGTACGTGCCTGCTTAAATACTCAACAAAAATTTTCGTTTGGTGATACCATTCGAAATACATATGGGTCTTCTATAGCGGATCACTTTATAAATAATCTGACCTGTGCTATGGATTTTAGTGTGAGCTGATTCTCTGTTCTACCCAGAGCACACTCGTTATTCCATCTGAAGGTGTTGGGGACACGGTTCATCAGGTCCAGGCGACCCGCTCTTTGCAAACAAAGAGGCTGTTTGCTTGGGCTTGCGGTGCTGTGTCTCTAGCATCTTTGGTGTTATAACTTTTATTATTATATTTTTCCCTGTCCATTCATTCACGTCATCCGCGACAGATTTTCTTCTCATAATTTGTTTCCCCGTTTACAGTTCTGACGAGAGGGGACGAAACCGGTCGACTTGCGTTTGTATTTTTGTTTTAAAATTTATCATGGCTTATAGTAAAAGATTTCTCGCCTTTAATGCCATAATACGTTTTTTGTACCGTTAAAAACATATTTAAATCTATCTATATCTATATATATATATATATATATATATATATATATATATATATATATATATACTGATTCAATTTTCAGTAGTGCAACCGTTACGACTATCCTTGTTCGCTCTTTCTCTCTCTCTCTTCGTCATCCGTCTTTTTTCCATTTATAATTAGATATATTTGTTTCCCCAAACTCTTCCTGATAACATAGTTCTGTTTTTCACCATTCTGATGTTGCAATTATCCTGAAATCGGCGCACGCAGATATCAGAGAGTGGATGCTAAAAACAGATCAAAACAGATGGATTATCGTATAAAACAGTTTAGATAATAGCTCCCCAAACAATGATATCTATTATTTGGAAAAAAGTATATAAAAGGCGCGACGGTGGAGGAACGGATCACGACTCAGACTAAGAAATCTGGGTACGGAGTTCGAATTTCAGTTGAATTCGTTACATTTATTGGTATGCTAATACCGTTGGGCAATGTATGTACAGATTTCTTCTCTTATAATTATTTATTAGTATACAGTAGGACAAATTGGCTCCAATAACCTTGGGTAACAACAGGTCTAGGAAAAAGATAATATTTTTTTTAATCATCTCCCCCACCATGCAAGGCAATAAAGCCACTCTGACACAAGTGTGAAAGATTAAGAAAAAAAAAGGGAGAGAGATTATTAAGGAGCGAGAACAATAGAAGAGTAATCAATAAGAAGGTAGATAACGATTGACATTGCATTTAAATTTGTGAAGATCAAAAATTAGCTGGAAAGTATAGAGCCGGAAAACTGTTCCACAAGCGAAAAGTGCGAGAAAAGAAACTATTAACGTAGGAGGGTAGCATCTAGCCAATGCAACTGTAAATTGATGAGTCTAGGATTGCGCTTAAATTCATAAAGTCTAGATACGATAGCGATGATCTCATCCGAACAATTACCATGAAAGTATTTATAGAAAAGGCACAGGGAAGCTGCTTGTCTCGCTACATTAATTAAGACTAGAGAGTTCGATTTTCACTCGGTGATCCATACATTCGGCTTTATGCCACATTTAAGCTAAGCTTAGAAAATCACTCTTAAAGGAACAGATCAGCAAAATCATCAAAGACAACAAAACAGGAATAAAGCAATATGCTGTAAGGTTTAATTTCGTAAACTCTCAAACCTTAAAAATCAATCATATATTGACAAAATCTGAAGAAGTTTTTTTTTTTAAATCGAATTCACCCAACGCAAGGCAATAAAGTCACTAAGACACAAGGGAATACCAGTGCGAAAGAATTAAAAATCACAAACATTATAATGGAGCGAGAACGATATAAAACTAATCAAGAAGACAGAAGGTAACGATTGACATTCCATTTTCATTTTTGAAGATCAAATTTGGCTGGAAACCATCAAAGCCGGAAGAGAGTTCCACAAATGAGAAATGAAACTATTAGCATAGAATTTACGGTTACATCCAGCCAGCTCAACTACAAATTGATGAGATCTTTTTACCAATTTTGTATTGCTCTTAAATTCTTATTACTGTAACGAAGAGTTCATCTGAACAATTACCATAAAAGTATTTATAGAAAATACACAGGGAAGCGACATTACAACGATGGAAAATTGACTAAAGCCGAAATGCCAGGTTAGGACCAATAATATTGCTGATTCTTCTTTGGTTTTTATCAAGAATATCTAAAAATACAGTAAGATCACTGGACCATATGTGGCCTCTTGCTAAACTACCGCTATTTCCATGGCAAATGTTCAGACAAGCTACATTCCTTAGTTCCACCAGTTCAGACCTTTACAGCTAAGCCTCTTGATACTCTATCGCTATTTCCATGGCAAATGTTCAGACGAGCTACATTCCTTAGTTCCACCAGTTCAGACCTTTACAGCTAAGCCTCTTGCTACTCTATCGTTATTTCCATGGCAAATGTTCAGACGAGCTACATTCCTTAGTTCCACCAGTTCAGACCTTTACAGCTAAGCCTCTTGCTACTGTATCGTTATTTCCATGGCAAATGTTCAGACGAGCTATATTCCTTAGTTCCACCTGTTCAGACCTTTACAGCTAAGCCTCTTGCTACTTTATCGCTATTTCCATGGCAAATGTTCAGATGAGCTACATTCCTTAGTTCCACCAGTTCAGACCTTTACAGCTATGCCTCTTGCTACTCTATCGCTATTTCAGTTAAAGAAAAAAAAAAAAACGTGAGGAGTTTGAACTGGACTATGGGCGAACCATATACACCTATTGAGAAAAAATAATGACAAGTATATAGTTTTAGTAGACTTCAAATATAACCGAACCTCAATCCTAAACGGGAAACTAGGAATAATAGTCTTCAAAAGACCAGAGATTATTATTGAGTTTATAGTATAAAAAAAATAATTTTTTTTTTCTATAAATTTAATAAACAGGAACAGTTTAAAAAACGCTTCCGCAGCGCAAATGCGAATCAAACATCTGCCCCCTTAAATGGGAATTTCTAATCCAATCTCAAAACTAATTTTTCTCATGTCTTTTAGTTCGAAAATGAGAACAACCGTGTATGTTTTCTTTTTCAGTATTTATATTTGTACGACTAACGCAAATAACGACAATGTTATTCTTACTGAATACAGCTTGAAAATCTTATAAAAATATCCACCATAAAGACACCATCCCTATATTATTTGATGCAAGCAAAATATTAAAATTCTTCATAAAGAGGGTCGCCTCAGTGAGGAGGAAAAAAAAAAGCATGAAAGATGTTTGATAAACAGGTGCGCCTGTTTGCATTTCCTTGTTGGTTCTCGTTAGACTGGGTCGGGGAAGAGGGGTTAATTAGTTTTCTAATTAATTTTAAGTAGCCGGACAACAATTAAGCCGAGAGAAAGAAAACAAGCTTTACTAGTCGAGTAAATAAAAATACGCTTTTGATACAACTTCACAGTACACTTCAAGTCAGTTAACACACACACAAACACAAACGCACACACACATACACACACACACACATATATATATATATATATATTTGTGTTTTTTGTGTGTGTGTTAACTGTCTTGAAGTGTACTGTGAATATATATATAATGTGCGGTTGGCGTAAAGTTAATCAGCGCGTTAATTAAATTGGTAAACTGAGTTCAAATTCCATCTGACACTGTTGGGTTCGTTTCGTACTTATATTCATAAGAAATGCTGCATACATCTTTTCCCATCCCACGTACAAGCAAACTAGTAGGGCATACTGGATTTTTTTTTAACCATGATCGTCTTCTATGTGCCATGCCCTCTCGGGACGTGGCCCTTCACAACTTCCTATTCTTTTGTAGCACTCAGCAATGTTCGTAGTTTTTACTGACCCTCCCGCTTCCTATTCTGCAATCCATATACGTAAGCTCGTTAGGTAGGTGATATTTTGTAGCTACTTCTGCTTTCACTATGATCTGTGAGTGTCAAATTCCCCAAGCCTTCTTTCTTCATTTTATGTCTCAGAAGTTTCAACTGTCTGTTTTTGATTCTCCCGCCCATTCTGTTATCCATTCACACAGGTAATTCTCCCTTCTCTTCTCTCTTCCTTTTACTTTCCATATTTCCTCTGATTGTAAAATGCTCCAAACGTTTTTTCTCCTTATTGTGTCCGTCCTGGGTATGACGATGAACTGCATCCGTGTCCTGGGTAAGACGATAAATTACGTCCAGCAGCAAGGCCTCTGAACAGGAGGAGCGTGGAACCACCTCTTAATTGCTGGCATTTCTAGGACCACCCTGACCCGGGGTGGTAGAACCTGTTAGGGTCCCAACTATGGGCAAATAGTTAACACCCAGACTACATCCGTGTCCTGGGTATAACGATAAACTACATCCGCGTCCTGGGTAAGACAATGAACTACGTCCAACAGCAAGGCCTCTGATAATATGTTTTTGAAATAATAATGTTGCCAGCTATATGTTTTTGAAATAATAATGTTGCCGGCTATACGTTTTTGAAAAAATCATATTACCAGCTATACATTTTTGGAAAAATATTACCATCTATACGTTACTGAAAAAATAATATTACCAGCTATACATTTTTGAGAAAAAAAAATTAACAGAAATAGATTTTTGACAAAACAAAAATATTACGAGGAAAAAAATAGTTGTCGGCATTAAATGACCCATTGAGGTGTTGATGTGCCGTAAAACAAAATAAACCAAACCAAACCTTTATTATGTGCCCAATAAACTTCAGTTGTCTTACCTCCCCATGTTTTCCCGAAAACATGCTCCGTCTGGGGTATTTTCAGCAATCTTCTACAGAAATTTGTCACTGTTGACTCAAGTCACCTTTTCATCTGTGATGAAATTGTCCAGTATTCACTGCCATATCGGAGAATTGATATTACAGTTCAACACTCATTTCTTGAATTCTATTGCCTCAAGACTCCTCTTCTTCTGTGAGGAGAATGACCAGTATTCACTGCCTTATAGAAGGATTTAGATTACATAGTTCAGTACTCTTTTCTTTGTTTCTGTGGCACCAAGTCTCCTCTTCATCTGTGAGGAAATTGTCCAGTATTCATTTCCATATAGGAGGATTGATATTACATAGTTCAGCACACTTTGTTTCTATTGCCCTAAATCTCCTTTTCATCTGTGTGGAAATTGTCCAGTATTCACCACTTTATAGGAGGATTGATATTACATATTTCTTCACACTTTTCTTTGTTTCTATTGCCTCAGATCTCTTCTTCTGTGAGGAAATTGTCCAGCATTCACCCCATATAGGAGAATTGATATTATACTGCAGTTCAGCACACTTTTTTGATTTCTAAAGAAATCTTCTTGTTTTTCTTGGCTTACTTTTTGGAAGGTCACCTTTCCTTGTTCCAATGCGACTTTGGATTTCACTATCAAATTTTAAATTTTCGTACAATTAACGCTTGTTAATAACAGTTTTGCAAACCATCTTATAGATTGCCATATTAGACTTTTTCTTTCTAAGGTAACCAATAGAAACACAAAAGAGATTGAAAAAAAAAAATTAACATAAGTAAGATGAATCTTCATTTAGAAACATCATAAAGAAATACAGAACTCCAGATGCCAAAAAAAAATTAATTAAATTAATTATCTATTACAAAAAAAATTGAAACTGCTAACCTCATCGTCAAAAAAAATACTTCACCTGCAAGATCTACATTACAGAATACCAATATTACTTACGAATTTACATGTCCTTTAAAGAGCTACCTTCCTGACCGATCCAAATTTGTAAATAATTATATTGGATATACTACGACATGTTTAACAAGAAGACCCATGTTACATCTTTCTGACAATAGCTCAATTAGGTCTCATTTAAATACACATGGAGAATAAACTCTATCCGTAACATACTCGTTGATAATACAAATATAATAGCATCATTCACATTTACAAAACGGCTCAAAATAATGGAGGCATACTTAATAAAAAAAAGAAAAGAAAATATATATATATATATATATATATATATATATATATATATGTGTGTGTGTGTGTGTGTGTGTGTGTGTGTGTGTGAACATTGAAGTCAACACTCAGAGGAGACAGCCTGTTTCATGTTGGACGCAATCGGCCTGTCACCGCTGAGTGTTGACTTCAATGTTCACTTTTATATATATATTTACATACGCTCTATCTCTGATATTGAGCACTTTATCCCATAAATATAGTACACCTTAAAACTATATATATATATATATATATATAGTTTTAATTTAGGTTATTTCATAGGTTAAAGTGCATGATATCGGGAATAGATGAACGCATTCTTCAGAAGATTGCGTTCAAGCATGAAACAGACTGTCGCCGCTGGGTGTCGACAATAACGTCTGTTTATATATATATATATATATATATATATATATATTATTAAATTTTTATTTTTAGTTGGTATTTGACGGAACGAGCATATTTTTCTATAATAGGATTTTCCGAATATTAAGGCTGATAAGGAAAATAAATAAATATACCATTTAGTAAATAGACGGAGCATCTACACAAATACGAATATCCACTAAAAATAACCTTTAAGTAATATATATGGCGATTTTATTGAATAAATGTACTCTTTAGTATGTCAAAATATTTTTGTGAGATTTTGTTAAATGTATCTGTTAAAATGAGATGTTAGTGTTATTTTCATTTTTGCGGCAATAAGACGACAATTTATCCATCGCACAATGTATAATCGTGTGTGTGTTCATTGCGCAGACTAGGGACGAAGAGATCAAAGTGAAAATCATTTATTTCAAAGGATGGTGAGTAATCTGATCGATATTCGATTTATGTCGTGATTCCCACCTTTCAATTAAGCGATCAGTTCATCAAACAAGCGACACTACACGTACGACGGGAAGAAGTAAATTGGTGAACAGATCATTTTTTCTTTTTGTATGATTTAAACTACAATTCATCCATCGCACTATATATATATATATATATATATATATATATATATATATATATGCATGTTTCATTAAAAAAGATAGATAAGGTACTATGATTAAGCTTTTTATTTAATTTTTTTTTGTGTTCGAACAAAATCTTTCTTTTCTGGACAAAGAGTGTGTAAAAACTGTCCAAATGTTTTATATTTCCGAGCGCTTTCGGCTATACCTTTAGTCATTATCAAGGTTGATTCAATTTTTCAGCTTAATTGAGTGTGTGCATTATGTGTATGTTTTAGTGTGTTGTAGAGATGTTTTTTAATTACCGAATACAGTTAGCACACTGTGGCCTTGTTCGTAGTTAATATTGTTAAGAGTTGGCTTTTTCTTTTTTGTTATTAAAAATTCTATTATTTTTAATCATTTTTACAGGTGGATGAAGTTATTATATTTGTGTTTTCTACTAGTATGTTTCTAATGCAGTCTGGTAAGTTTGTGTGTGTGTTTAAATGGGTTCTAATGGAGCTGTGATCAGATAGGTGTAACGTAAGACGTCTGGATAAGCATGTGGTTGTGTAACCGATGTAATTATTTTTTATTAATGAGTCCGGTTTGATCAGGAACACAGTTCCTTAAGGGGCATTTGAACTCATAGATAATGTTCGTTCTTTGTAATTTTGACTTAGCTGGTGTGTTGTTATTTTTGAGGATAAGGTTAGCTGTCTTAAATTTTTATAATAGATAATTAATCTGATTTTTTTATCCGGGTCAATTTGGGTAGTATATTTCTTTATAATATGTCTTAGTGAAGATTCGTCTTGTTTGTAGTTGATGTGCATTTGTTTGTTTTTTTTTTTTTTTTTGTAATAAATATTTATGTAATTTTTGACTGTGTGTCCACTATCGTTATTACTTACTTTGGGGAGAAATAGCTTAATTTGGTGATCTATAAGATGGTTAGGAAAGCCGTTGTTGATATATATATATATATATATATATATATATATATATAAAGGGAAGTTTCAACGAAAGAAAAGTGTGTATATTAAAAAGAAGATAGAAGCAGCAAACGTTTTTGCTTGTAATGTGGATTTATTTAAAAACATATTACGCTTTATTTTCCATAATTTTGCTACACGAGTTTCCTGGCTCGCGACCTACATCAGAGAGCTGATATTTCCACATATTATTTAAAGGAATTAATTTTTCTGATGTTTTTCGATGTTAAATATTCTCGATATTAGACATTCTCTTTTTTGTGTGTTAGTGACCCAAATGTCTTTCTTGAACTGGCAGTGAAAGAATTCTGCGTGAAGGGTAATGAAACAATTTATCTTGGTCCGAGAAAGGGTGAAGAAGATATCTGTATTCTTATCTTTTAATGACTCTTGTGTGTTCTTAGATCTATTTCCATTATTTTGTGTTTTTATCAGCATGCGTATGTATACATATATTCCCTCTCCATACATACATACTGTCTTATTATAAGGAATTAGTATACACATATGTACACATATACATATACGCACACATACATACACACACAAACACACACACACACACTTCCTTTGTTGTGTACGGTTCGCGTGTGTACCCATGAGTAGTCTTGTTTTTGCCAATATGTGCATATATATAACAGTACGCGTATGTATACGCGCACACCCTCTCTATATATGCATACTGTCTTATTATAAGGAATTAGTATACACGCATATTCACATATATACACATACACACACATATACATACATAGATACTCACACATGCGCGCACGCATACACACACACACATATATATATTAAGAAATGGATTAAATCTAATATATTTTTAATTTATTTGTTGAAACGTTATTTTTTCATATTTGAATAAATGCTGTTTTTTTGTTTATTTATTAAACAGCATATTTATTTATTTCCATCTACCGCCCTGAATATTCGAAAAATCATAATAAAAAAATATGCACCTTGCTAAGGGAAACTGTGCCTTAGAGCAAGGGTCGGCAGCCTCTGGCATGCCTGCCACATTTGGCACGCCAAGCAATTCCCAATGGCACGCAGCCGCAAATGACATGACGAAGTCCGAAGCAATAACTACTAAAATGCTAAAAAGATATTTAGCTGTTTCAATTTCAACATTTACTAAAGTATATATACTATTTTTAAGACATTTTTATGTTTATATTCTTTTTATAGATACAAATATTTAAGTAAATGCTTTGTTTATAATAAACAGTATTAAACAGAGCATTTACTTAAATATTTGTATCTATAAAAAGAATGTATAAATATAAAAATGTCTTTAAAATAAATTGTCGGACTTTGTCCATTTCATAATGTGTGACGTCATTTGTTTACATTTCGATACTCCATGAGCAGATATGAATGTACGTGATTCATGGAAGATTGAAGTTTAAAGGCAGTAAATTCGACCTTGCTAAACGAACGCTCCTCTGTGGCCGAATCGGTTAAAGGCACGTTAGGCTATATGACCGTTCCGTATAGAATGCAAGTTCGATTCCTCTCGGAGGACGAATATTTTCTATGAAAATTTCTCGGACGTTTAGGCCGGTAAGTGTTGTTTAATACTGTTTATTATAAACAGAGCATTTACTTTAATATTTGTATCTATAAAAAGAATGTATAAACATAAAAATGTCTTAAAAATAATTGTCGGACTTTGTCAATTTCATAATCTGTGGCGTTATTTGTTTACATTTAGAAACGGCATGAGCAGATATGAATGTACGTGAGAGAATCATTGAAAATTGAAGTTTAAAGGCAGTAAATTCGACCTTGCTAATCGAAAATAATTATCGGACTTTGTCCATTTCATATTATATACTATATATTACTATATAAAATATATAATACGTATGCTGTTGGCACACTGAATGATTTTAAAACCCTGAGTCGGCGCGAAAGGTTGCTGACTTCTGCCTTAGACCACACGACCACATAGGACCTCCCGATCAAACAAAACCCGTATAGAACTTTTGAACACAGATCTTTCCCGGTTCTCGAACTCTTCATATCTGTTCTGTTTCGTATCCAAACGTAAACAAAGACAAGTTTTGGGGAAAATATTTTAAATTCGATATATTTTAATTTATTTTTTTGAACGTTATTTTCTTAAATAGATACTCATACTTGTGTAGAAACTTTGCTTTTTATTTATTTATTACACATTATATTTATTTATTTCCATCTACCAGCCTGGAATATTCGAGAATTCTTGTTAGAAAAATATCCTGCCGCATACATTTCTAAGATTTCTCGAAATATTCAGGCTGGCAGATGCAAATAAATAAATATACTGTTTAATAAATAAATAAAAACAGAACATCTACTAAAATATGAATATCCATTAAAAAAAATAAAGTAAAAACATAAGAAAGCAAATAACCGGCTTTAAAATAATAACAAAACAACATTAAAAAAAATTAAATGTAATAGCAATTTTACCTACCATAGCAGTATTAACAACATTTACCAGCCTGAATGTCCGAGAAATTATCATAGAAAATATATCCTCCTACACATGGAAATCATGGAAGCTTGTAATCTAAAAGTAATAAAATCGACCTTGCTAACCAGACGCTCCTCTGTATCTAAACTGGTACAGCACGTCAGGCTATATGATGGTTCTGCGTAGGGTACAGGTTCGATTCCTGTCGGAGGACATATTTTTTCTATAAAAATTTCTCGGACGTTCAGGCCGGTAAATTTTGTTAATACTGTTTATTATAAACAGAACATTTACTTTAATATTTGTGTCTATATAAATAATGCATAACAATAATATATCTTAAAATTTATTCACATATATTAGGAAATTTAATGAATCAGTGAAAAAAACTTCGTGTGAAGCGTTTCATCCTTTAGGACTTCTTCAGACTGAAGTAATATTTACGTTGATATAACTACATATTTTTTTAAGCATTTCGCCCCATATAAGGCAGGGGTGCCACTAGTGCGCAAGAGGTTACAGAGAGTGAAGGTAAGAGAAAAGACCGTGTGTAGAGGTGGAGGGTTGAGGATGACGTTACATTTAAATTTTTGAAGTTTGTAGTTATCGGGGAAACAATTAAGAGGAAGGGAGTTCCACTGTCGGGAAGTGCGAAAGAAGAAGCTGTTGGAGTAGAAGAGGCGGTTACATTTAACTGTTTCGACAGTAAAAGAGTCCGATCTGCATGCCATACTAGTAGCACGCTTAAATTCATGCAGTCGAGTTCCCGGGGGAAAATAGCTCGTCAGAGCAGATGCCATAGGAAAATTTATAGAAAAGACAAAGGGAAGCCACATTACGTCGGTGAGGAGAAAGTGACTGGAGTCCAGGTGACAAGACAGAACCGATCACATTGCAGATCCGACTTTGGATTTTGTTAAGAATCTTTGTTAAGATTTTGTTAAGAATTTTGTTAAGATGAACAACAGGTGCACCAGAGCTTATATGACAACAGTAGTTCAGTGCGACGCATTTATACATGAAACAGCCCGTTGAAAATAAATAAAACAAAACAATTCTCCAGACACTTAAAAACATACTATAGTGCCAAAATCTATCTTTCTCTGTGAATGAACAGACAATGCGCGTACAAGAAAGACATCATTCGATTTGAAATAGACACCCCACCCTACCTCAGCTTGACCTCTCCCTGAAGATGACTGATATGTGGATAAAAATTAACTCTTAGGCCCCTTATGAAAAATGGTCGCCCCAGCAATTTCCATAGTAACAAATAAACATGCTTATAACGATACGTAAATTTCAAAATTGGTTATTCCTAAATTTTCGCTTGAGGATGAAACAGGGCTTGTTACTTTAATTCAATTTAATTTTAATAAAATTAATGGCTTCGGCTCTCGTTTTTGAAACATGAGAACTTTTATGTAGCGAAGGAATCATATTTTTTTTTTAAATAATTATAATCTAAGCTCTACTTCTGTATGGAGCACTGTTTTTTAAAAAAAAATAAACAAAAATACTAAAGAACCCCGGATTATTTACCTAACATGTTCTTTCCTATTTTTCTACATATTTGCGCGCACACACACACACAGACACATATATATATATATATATATATGCACAAAGGAGAGAGGGGTGCTGAAATTTTAAACTTTTAAATCTAATTGTCCGTGACAAAGTATATAAATACTATGCAGCTTTCGTACGATCTTAAATCTTCATGATATACTTAATCTCTTTTGTCGTTGATAATCCAATAGTCGGGTATTTTGTGATGGAATTTTGTCTAATTTTTTGGCAGCTTGAAAGGGGCGTTTTTCTCCAAGATTTCTGCATTAATAAATATTACCTTGATATCTTAAACATTGAAGAAGCCGAGATGCCAGGTCAGAACCAATAATATTGTTGATTCGTCTTTGGATTTTATCAAGAATCTCTAAATTTATAGCACTGGATCTTATATGGCAGCAAAATGCGAAGCATAAACTTATCGATATGTATGATAGATTATTTTCTTTCATGTACGGTGTATCTTCAGGACTATATTTAGTCGTCCCCCCACGAGGGCGTCATGTGGCACAAGGCCGGTTTAACGTGGGCACTCCGAGCCCGTGGGCTCGGCCAAAAATATACCCATTGAACCCGTATAAACGGGTTCAGGGCCGGTCTACCTCCCCGAAGGAGACTCCGCCCTTCGGCGTAGCCTCCTTCGGGTTCCTCCCGCCCGAAAGCAGGACCGAACCGTCGCTCAAGAGTTCAGCGATCATGGCTCTCCACTTCCCCCGATCCTTGTAGCTCTCAATAAGTTCTGTCCCTTTGCTACTTCCCCAGGCTATATTCTGTCATTCGCTTGTTTAAGCCCACCAGGTATGTCATGTGTTGCGTTCCTTTGTCTCTCTTTCCCTCTATTAGACCTGTGAGTATCAGATTCTCCAAGCACTCCCATCTCATTAGGTGTTCCAGAAACTTCTGCTGCCTCTTTCTGATATTAAGCATAAGCTTCCTCCTTGTTTGCATCCTCTCCAAAACCTTATCATTGCTCACACGCTTGGACCATGATATCCTTAACATCCTTCTGTAGACCCATGCCTCCATTGTCTTGAGTCTCTTCTTCATCTTTGAGGCGACCGTCCAACATTCATTGTCGTAAAGGAGGACAGATGTCACACAGCAGTTCAGTACTCTTTTCTTTGATACCAAAGTAATCCTCCTGTCTCGTAATACTCTGCTTAGTTTCTGGAGTGCGTCTTCAGCCATCCCAATACGTCTTCGGATCTCAGCGTCGCACTTACTGGCTTCTGTCAATTGTCTGACACGACACAGTGAACCAACTTTCAAAGCAGTAGTCTTTCCACTTCATAGCAGCCGAGAATGTTAGTCCGAGAAGGCGCAACCTGTCATTCTCCTGGAGGTTAGCATCAGCCATAATGATGGAAGGCAGAAAAGGTATCCCGCAGACGATTAATAGAGCAGTTTAGTTTTGGACTCATTAAAATTAACAAGCCATCCTTTGCCCCAGTTAACAACAGACTGTAAGTATTCTTTTATTATCATTATTGTTATTATTTTTTATTTTCTTTGATTTCTGGCGTTTACACATTTCTTTCCGAGTCCCGCCCAGGGACCTAAGGTTAGAAATGGCATCATGACACTTTCCACTGACAAAAAAAAAAAAAAAAAAATTACATAGATAAAGCCCTTCGTAAGGTGTGGGCTGTACTTGCCAGAACAATTTTTGTATCTCCTTTAGGCATGGACTTCCAGGAATCCCTTCAATTAGTCTACTGCAATCTTTTTCCAACCAGTCCTCCAACTACAACAGGGATTGTTGATGTTCCCATATGCCACATTTTCGAGATTTCTATTTCAAGGTCCTTGTATTTTGACAGCTTTTTGAATATCTTCAAAGATACATTGCAATCAGCAGGGACTGCCATATCAATAAGGAGGCACCGTTTTTGTTTGTGCTCTTTAATAACAATATCTGGGCGGTAGACCTTGATTGTTGTGTCAGTGTGTATTGCGTAATCCCATA
>CAHIKZ030000402.1:2062500-2082500 GCA_903632075.3 Acanthosepion pharaonis | reverse complement strand
TAAATACATAAAATAATGAATTTTTATTAATCCGACCGACTTTATAGCAATTTAAGCCTTATTTTTAGTGGATACGCAGAAATACGTTGGCATTCCGTTTATTTATTAAACAGTTTATTTTCTTCTTACGACCTGACGAATGTTCTAGAAATCTTTTAAAGAAAAAATTACGCTCTCCGACAATAAATAAATATACTGTTTAATAAATAAACAGAGCATCTACTCAAAATAATTAAAATAATTTTAAAATAATATTTATATATATATATATATATATATATATATATATATATATATATATATATATATATGTATATATATGTATGTATATGTGTGTGTGTGTGTGTGTGTAATTCCCTATGTATAATACATCTTCATCCATAGTACGCACCGTTAAAATTGTGTTGAAAGCGTGGGAAAATGTTTCTGCTCATGCATAATACGCAGCCCTTGTTTCGTAATCAAACCCTATAAATTGTACCTCAGCAATTTCATTACGGCCAGCGTTTCATACTCTTATTAAAAAAATGGTTTTAAACATAAAATAATATTATTCTAATTTAGTTTTATGATAATCCTTATTTTATTTTACATTTGCAAGTATTCTTAGGTACATATGATTGTATTTGACATACTTATGGGGTCGCAATCGCCGAATTTTAGTGTCAAATTGTCGTATGTTTGTGATGAGTAGTCATTTCGCAACTGAAATCGACTCATGAAACGCAAGTTTTTAAAGATTTTTTTTTTGTAGTTGTGCATAATACGTACCCTCAATTTGCCTTATTATTTTTACAAAAAAAAGTGCGTCTTATACTTGGGGAATTACGGTATCTATCGATCTATCTATCTATCTATCTATATATATATATATATATATATATATATATATATATATATATATATATATATATATATAGCGTGAAACCCAGAGTCACAAACTCACATCAATCTAAATATATATATATATACGAAGAAACCATATTTTAAATCAGTTAATTTATAATATATATGCTTTGTAAATTTATTTTGAGCACTCTTTTGTAAATATAAAAATATCAATAAGAAAAACGTGATTATATATATATATATATATATATATATATATATATATATATGTCTATATATCACTGACCATATATATATATATATATATATATATATATATATATATATATATATATATATATAAAATATGGTTTTTTTTCTACACAGTTCAACCATGTTTCAAAAATAGAAGCTAAAACCCCAATTTTTTTAAACATGGTTGGAACTGTGTAGCGAAAAAAACATATTTTAAATCAATTAATTTATAATATTAATGCTCTGTAAATTTACATTGAGCACTATTTTGTAAAAATAAAAATATCTATAAGAACACCGGATTTTATATCTTACGGTTCTTTCTTTTTTATTTATATATATATATATATATATATATATATATATATATATATATATATATATATATATATATATATATATATATAGAGAGAGAGAGAGAGAGAGATATGCATATATATATGCGTATATATATATATATATATACATATATATATATGTATATATATATATATATATATATATATATATATATATATATATATATATATATATATATATATATATATATATATTTATTTATATATTTATATATATATATATATATATATATATATATATAGATAGATAGATAGATAGATAATATGCATATATATATATATATATATATATATATATATATATATATATATATATATATATATATATATATATATATATATATATATATATATATATATATATATATATATATATATATGTACGGCTTGTAGCCATCTCGTTGTTATATATATATATATATATATATATATATATACTTGTTGACCATCACGTATATATATATATATATATGTGTGTGTGTGTTTATGTATATATATATGCATATATATAGAGCTTTTTGTCCGACACGTTGTATATTATATATATATATATATATATATATATATATATATATATTATTTATACGTCTTCTTGACCATTAAGTTGCATGTTATATATATATATATATATATATATATATATATATGCGTATATATACGGCTTGTTGACCATCACGCTGAAACCCCGTTTCCCAAATGATCAACGTAATACCAGGTGCTGTAAGCATGGGCGTGCTAGTAGTCTAATGGATAATGGCTAGGAGTGTCGAGTTAAGCAACCCCGAGCCTGGTCAGTGCAGTTTGGAAATACCAGGTGCTATAAGCATGGATGTGCGAGTGGTGCAATGGATGAAAGGCTCGGAATTGTTAATCGGAGAGCCGAGTTCCAAATAACCTTGGGAAAATATGAATCCACCTCTTCCCCCAACTATGGGTTCATTAGTAAGACTTGTATCACGAAAATAAACATACTTACAATCTAACAATATTTTCTAATTTTAAATAAACTGCATTGTGTTGAGGATTCTTAGAAAACGAATCAATTAGTCAAATAAATACAGATTAGCTATATACAGCCTTGTCTTAGACTTATTTACATGCTCTACAATATAAATATATTGAAATTACTTTGGCCACAAATTGAGGGGTCATTTTATATATTGACTCTAATAATGAATTCATCCCCAACTTCGTATCCACATTATAATTTCTTGTTTGTTTATAAAGTTCTGGTTAGGTATGAATCCACGCCTTCTCCCTCCAACTATGGGTTAATTTCAATCAATGAAATATTGATTAGCTATATAGGTATGTCTTAGAGTTATTTACATTCTCTAGACTATAAATATATAAAAATTATTTTGGCCACAATTTGAGGGATCAGTTTATATACTGATTGTAATATTGAATTGATCCCCGATTTCATATCCACATTATTATTTGTTGTTTGTTTATAAAATGCTGGTTAGGTATGAATCCACGACTTCTCCCCCAGTTATGGGTTAATTAGTAAATCTTGTATGACTAAATCATGTTTATCTCCAAATTACAATCGAAAAATATTTTGTTGACTTTAAATAGCCTGTAATATGTTGATGATTCGTAGAAATTGAATAAATCGATCAATGGTCATCCAGTGAAAGCTTTATCAAAAATTATTGAAATTTTATTTCAAATTAGACTGCTCTTTGAGATGGAATGCCATGTAGACAAAATGAGGATGATCAGCATCATCTGTTTGTTTTTAGTCAAGGTCACGAAGCTGCCAAAGATGCTTAGGACATTTGCGTTGTGTACGGAGATGACTGACAGTATGGCGCAGAAATGTTTCAAAACAAAAACAATAAAACAATAATTCTATGTACGTTAACCAAATGAACAGACTCAAAATGGCAATCCAGTTGAAAAAACCTGACCGACAAAACAGTATGATACTCCAACATGAAATTTCTCGCCCTCACGTCTCTAACATGACCAAACAAGCAATTAAAGAGCTTGGTTAGGTTTGGTTTGGTTTGGTTAGGTTTGGTTTGGTTTGGTTAGGTTTGGTTTGGTTTGGTTAGGTTTGGTTAGGTTTGGTTTTGTTTGGTTAGGTTTGGTTGGGTTTGGTTATGTTTGGTTTGGTTTGGTTTGGTTTGGTTTACGGAATATCAACCTCAATACCGACCAAATATTTATTGCTGCTAATATTTTTTCAAAAATGTATTGCTGGTAATAATTTTCTCTTCAAAGATTATTGCTGGTAATAATCTTTTACAAAAACTGGTATCAAAAAAATATTTTTTACACTTTCATAGTGTTTTAACCCCAGTTTGGGGTCAACTATTTGCCCATAGCTTGGACCCTAACAGGTGCTACTACCCCGGGTCAGGGTAGACCTGGGAACACCAGCAGTTAAGAGGTGGATCCACGCTCCTGGAAACCACTTGCTCAGAGGCTTGCTGTTGGGTGTAGCTTATCGTCTTACCCTGGACGTGGGTGTAGTTTATCGTCTTACCCAGGACGTGGATGTATTTTATCGGCTTACTCAGGATCGGGTCATTTGGGAAATTCTACCACATCACGATATTCTTCTGATCAAGCCCCTTCAGACTACCACATTTTTCGGTCGCTTTCTAACAATTTGAGGGGTGGTTTATTCAACAACGATGAAAATGCGGCTTGGTGATTTTTTCGGATCATTTCTATCGTCGATACATTGAACAGTCAGTGGATCGTTGGCAGGAGGTCATAAACAATGAAGAGAAATGTATTGTTGAATGATTCGTCGGCACTATTGATAAATAACAAGTATTAAATTATTTGTAAAAATAACGGACAAATTTATGTTACAACCTCATAAAAAATTTAATATAATTTCGTTGAAATTTATTTCGTTATTCCGTGAAAATTAAGAGTTCAATTATTAAACACAAATTATTTGGTATAATATATTCATATCTATTATTTGTTTATTTACTGCGAATAATAATTTTTAAAAATTCAGGGAACATCGTTTTGAGTGCACTGATAAGAAATTTTGTCGGTGTTAGTATACATACATATAAGGATATGATGCAACAGATTATCTGGTTATCTCGCTCTCTATCTCTCTCTCTCTTTCTCTCTCTCTCTCTCTATCTATCTATCTATCTATCTATATCTATATATATATATATATATATATATATATATATATATATAAAACAGAACCCCCCCTGAAGAACGGATATTTCCAAGAAACTTCGAAGTCGGGAAAAACAACTTAAAATTGATATTCAAAGTTAAGTAATTTTTTTTATATAATATTAAGATATTCTGTCAGCCCCACTGTTTGACAACTGAGCAATGGTGAAAGGAAAAATATCATTCAGGCCTTCAGTAATGGTACCAACATTCATACTCTGGCTTTCATCTTCAAGTTCATTCAAGAACCATCAAGAGAACGGTGAATAATTTTAAAAAAGTGGGAACAATAGAGAGGAAGATCAGGAGGTCACAGCAGCAAGAAGGATCCTCATTTCAACTTAGAGCTAAGGACTTCAATTAGAAAACATCCAATTCAATTCATAAGACGTTTGGTACGTGAGAGATGAGTTTCGGCTACGACAGTCCAAAAAGCAATGAAAAAAGACTTGAAAATGAATTCGTACGTGAAATGTGTGAGGCACCTTGTTACTCCGGAACAGAAATTTAGAAGGTTAGAGAAGGCGAAGATCATCTTGAATAATTTGAAAAAGGGTCCTGTAATAATAATAATAATAATAATAATAATAATAATATATATATATATATATATATATATATGTTTGAACTTTATTTCTATCCTTCGTGAGCTTCCAATCCTTAGCTATGATTAATTAATGATGAACATGTCATTTTCGTTTATGTTCGATTTCATCACCATTCTTCTGTTAAGCTTGGAGAGTAATTATAAATTCTTATTGCTCAAAGTAGTGTCCAGTAGGGTTATAAAAACCTCGGAGAATTCCAGTAAGATATCTTTAATCATTTCTAAGATACAACGGTTCAAAGCTTAGTTTAACAAACGGACAATTTTGCTTTTACACGATTTGGACAATTTTGCTGTTACACCCGATATATATATATATATATATATATATATATATATATATATATATATATATATATATATAGAGAGAGAGAGAGAGAGAGAGAGAGAGAGCAACACAAGTTCTGACCAAAATTAATGTTAAAAAAAAAAAAAAAAAATGAATACTACAGACACAAGTTCATTTTCTCCATCAGGACATTCATTTCTGTAGTTCACTGCTACCAGCAAAGCAGAAAATTATTTTTCTCCTGATGATGGCCATGTTGGCCAGAAACTAGTCGAATCCAAATGAAATAATAATAAAACAAAGGAATATTAATATACAACCCACTGTGTCTAAAGATGTTAATTTTAAATATTTTTATTGTTCAATATATATATATATATATATATATATATATATATATATAGATAGAGAGAGAGAGAGAGATGCAGAAACAGATACAGATAGAGTTTTGTTTCTGTGTGTGTGTGTGTGTGTGTGTGTGTGTGTGTGTGTGTGTGAGTATCTAGTGTGCAGTAAATACAGAATAATAATTCCCTTCATAACTTGTGAACGGCTCGTAGATAGCAGCGGGTGGCTTCTACTCGAGGCAAACCAAGCTAAGCCATTTATCATTGCTACGAGCACGACGGTAGTTTTTTTTTTTACAACTAAATCTACTATTTACCAGATTTTTTCATCTTCTTCTTCGTCTTCTTCTTCGTCTTCTCCTTCGTCTTCTTTTTCTTCTTCTTCTTCTTTTTCTTCTTTTTCTTCTCATTATTTTTCTTCTTCCTCGTCTTCTTATTATTTTTCTTCGTTTTCTTCTTCTTCTTCTTCGTTTTCTTCTTTTTCTTTTTCCTCTTCGTCTTCTTATTATTTTTCTTTGTTTTCTTCTTCTTCTCCTTCTTCTTCTTCTTCTTCTTTGTCCTCTTCTTATTATCTTCTTCTTCGTCTTCTTCTTCGTCTTCTCCTTCGTCTTCTTCGTCTTCTTCTTCTTCTTCTTCTTCTTCTTTTTCTTCTTCTTCTTCTTTTTCTTCTTTTTCTTCTTCTTCTCATTATTTTTCTTCTTCCTCGTCGTCTTCTTATTATTTTTCTTCGTTTTCTTCTTCTTCTTCTTCTTCTTCTTCTTCTTCTTCGTCGTCGTCTTATTATTTTTCTTCGTTTTCTTCTTCTTCTTTGTCCTCTTCTTTTTATCTTCTTCTTCGTCTTCTTCTTCGTCTTCTCCTTCGTCTTTTTTTTCTTCTTCTTTTTCTTCTTTTTCTTCTTCTTCTCATTATTTTTCTTCTTCCTCGTCTTCTTATTATTTTTCTTCGTTTTCTTCTTCTTCTTCTTCTTCGTCTTATTATTTTTCTTCGTTTTCTTCTTCTTCTTCTTCGTCTTATTATTTTTCTTCGTTTTCTTCTTCTTCTTCTTCTTCTTCTTCTTCTTCTTCTTCTTCTTCATCATCATTCCATGCCTGCTCCTACTATGAGTCGCTGATGAAATCAGTTGTAAATAAATAAATTCAAGTTATTTGGATTTTTTCTTGCAAACTACTGCCACTGCTATTAATACTACTACAACTTTTGCCACTATAAGTTTATAGTGATTTTCTAATAGTGGCTTAGTTGTGGCACAAGGCCGAAAATCTGGGGTACCCGCCCTCTGTAAATTTATAAGTTTAACTTAAATGCTCGGTCTGTTATGAGATGGCTACTGTCGATAAATGGTGAGTTCGATCCTTCAAGACAGAAGCCAGATATTTTTTTATCGAGGCAAACATTTCGGTTAGAATAATATTTTGCGTTGGGTGCTTGATGTTATTATCGTTAATCATTTTTATTTTTCAGTTTTTACGTTGCACTTACCTTCTTTTTTTTTCTTTCTTTTTTTTCTTTCTTTTTTGCCTTCTATTCCATTCTTAAATTTCAAAATAGAATTTTCGTAAATCGAAAATAAAATAAATAAATAAATAAATGGCTTATTGCAGTAAAAATCCCTTTTTCCTCTGTCCCTAGGGCCTACAGTCATTGAGCAGGACCAAAACGAAAACAAGAAATGTGAAAAAAAAAAAAAATTCCTGAAGACTTTTTATAATTTTTTTTTTTTTCCTAACGAAGTCATCGTCTTGAAGATTATAAGTTAATTTCTTTAGCCTGGGAGATTTTTTCCTTTTTTTCCTACGGATCAAATAAAACAAAAAAATAAAACCTCGCTTCTTTTCTCTAATATTTAATTTAATTTTATATTTATTTAATTGTCAATGAAAACAAACGATATTTTACAATATTTACCTTCCAACTGAATTTTTGTTGTTTTTACTTACCTCTTTCAGAAACTTACCAAACAAATTTCATGTGTTTATTTTTATACGCTTCTTGTATAAATCCATTCTTCAGGTCAATTTTACAAATATTTTCTTTCATTCCATAATTTCTTGCATTCATTCTTTTGTCCTTTTTTTTTTTTACCTTTCTTTCTTTTACTTTTCCTTCTTCATTGTACTTCGCTTTCCATCTTTTGCTTTTTTTTTACTCTATTTTACTTTTCTTTATTTTTTGCATTTCTCTTTTTTCTTTCTTTCTTTTAATTTTCTTTAGTCTATGTCGTATTCCTTTTCTTTTCTTCATTTCTTTTTCTTTAATATTTTCTTTCTTTCTTTTCCTTTATTTTGTTTTCTTTCTTCTTTCTTCATTTCTTCTACCTTTTTTCTTCTGGTTTTGTATTTCTTTCTTTAATTTTCCTTACTTTTCTTTTTTTTTTCTTTCTTTGTTTTATGCGTCTTAATTCCATTTTTCTTTCTTTCTTGTCTTCCTTGTATTTCCTTCTTTCTTTCTTTCTATCCTTCTGTTTTCTTTCTTTCTTCGCCTTCACTATTTTATTTTCAAACCTTTCTTTCTTTCTTTCTTTCTTTCTTTCTTTCTTATGTTTGTCTTTCTTCATTAGTTTTTTTCGTTCCTGTTTCCCATTTTTATTTCATTTACCATTTTTTGTTTAATCTATCTATCTATCTATCTATCTATCTATCTATCATCAATAACTTTTTCAGCCTTCTTTTCGTTCTATTTACTCTTCAAGTTTCCTTCTCTCTCTTTATTTCTGTTTTTCTTTTGTGCCATTTTATTTCCTTTCTCTCTTCCTTCCACCCTTTTTCTTTTTTTTCATCCTTAATATTCTTTGCTTTTCGTCACTTTTCTTTTACTTGTCAGTTTCTCAACTTTTTTCTTCACACTTTTCTTTCTGTTTTAAAGTCCTTATTCAAGTTAGTCACCCATTTTCTTACCCTTAATTCCGAGCAATCTCTTCTTTCTCTTTACTTTTTCTTAGTCTCTCTTTTTTTTTTTTTTTTTTTTTTTTTTATTCTGTTTGGTTCCACTGACCTCTTTCTCATCACTCCTCACTTTCTTTTCTTTTTTTTTTTTTTTTTTCTTCTTCTTCTTCTTCTTCTTCTATTCCAGACATCGCCCTCTCTTTTCTTTCTTTCTCTATGTAAATTTTCTCTTTCACTTTTGAAATTCCTTCTTATTCTTTATTACTTTCATTCCCATTCTTCTCTTTACTCAACCATCTGGCTTCTTTCTTTCTTTCTTTCTTTCTTTCTTTCATTTGAGTTGGTCCTTTCTTTCACTACAATTCTTTCTTTCTTTGTTTTTTATTATCCATTCGTCAATAATTTTCGCATTTTTTCTTTCTTTCACTAGTCAATCAAATTTTTTTCTTTACTTTCTTTCTTTCTTCTTTCTTTCTTTCTTTCTTTCTTTCTTTCGTTTATTTTTTCGTTCTTTCTTTCTTTCTTTTTTCTTTCTGTACACTCGTTATTATACCCCGAATCTTTATTTTCTTTCTTCATTTCGTTTTTTTTCATTTCTTCTTTTTACTTTCTTTCTTTCTTTCTTTCTTTCTTTCTTTCTTTCTTTCTTTCTTCACCGCAACTCAAAATGTCTTCTTTCTTTCTAGATTTCTATGCAATATTTACTTTGCTTGACTACATTTTTTAACGAATTAGAATTACAACTTTTCTTTCTTTCTTTCCTTCTTTCTTTCCTTCTTTCCTTCCTTCTTTCTTTCCTTCTTTCCTTCTTTCTTTCTTTCCTTTTTTCTTTCTTTCTTTCTTTCTTTCTTTCTTTCTTTCTTCTAACCCTTGCCATCTGAATACCCTTGCTTTCTCTATTGCAAACAACATTCTCACTCTTAACCGATATTCCTCTCTTCCCGTTAACCACCTTCTATCCCCCCATTCCCTCATTTCTTTCCTCACTACCCGTTCCAGCCAATTCGCTTCCCTCATCCAACCTTTCTTCCTATCCTCAGCACCATCTCTGCAGACGTTCCTCTTTTTATCATTGATCACCGGCCAGTGAACAACATTTCTTCGTGTACGTTGGATATTACTGAACAATTATCAGAATATTTGGATTTTAATCATATTGTTTGATCAATCTATAACTGCAGCACGACGCCAATTTTGGATATATTTTTCCCCGGCAATGCTGGACGGTTCGTCTTTATTTAAGACATGCATAAAGTGAGATTATTTATTTGTTTCTTTATTTGTTTTCTTGTTTATATCGTTTTTTGCTTTGTTTTTTCTTTCCTTTTTTTATTTATTTTTTTATTAATTTTTTTTTTTAATTATTTTATTTACTTACACTGTTGACCATTTATTTGCGTATGTACAACAGTGAATCAACTTAAGTACACACTTATAATTTTTTCATTAATACATAGAATCAGGAAAAAGAACTCGTACAAAATAAAGCGAAAACGTAAAAGCACTCGAATATATATATATATATATATATATATATATATATATATATATATATTTTATTTCTTTCCACATAATAAATCTATCAGTTTATGCGTTTTCGATAATCTGTCACTCTTGGCATCGATCGATCTACAGGTTAATCTTGCGGAAGACATTCAATAAATCCTAAGCGTAATGATTACAAAAAACGAAAAACAAAAAAAAAAAAAAAAACACAGCAAAAATACTAGTATTTGACTTAAAGATGAAATTTCTTTTTCAAATCAATCTCTTGCTTTGTTACTGCACTTAATTCAACGAACCTTCTTTAATCAGATTGATCGAGCACTCATTATACAGTGAAAATTTCAGATCAAAAGACAGCGATAGACTGTAGTGTATCAGAATACGTATTTTATTTTTATCCATCACCGTAACGATGCAACAAGCTTGCTATCTCAGTGTGGTTATAAATATTTCACTTCATCTATCTATCTATCTATCTATCTATCTATCTATGTTCATTTTTAATGTGTTTACTTTCTTTTCTATCTATCTATCTATCTATCTATCTATCTATCTAGGTATTTTCATTACATATCTGTCTGATTTTTATTTTTTTTTATTTTGTTCTGATATATATTTGTACATAAACATATATATATATATAATTCACACACACTCACATAAACAACAAAAACAACACAAACCCACACATGTAAACACACATACACACACACATGTAAACACACACAGACACACATACACACACATGTAAACACACACACACATATATATATATTTGTTCCTATAATTTTTTCTGTCTACCTAACTTTGTTTACATCTACCTAAATACATCGGATTTTTATCTAGGTATCTGTCAATGTATCTATGTTTTTTCAAGCAACTATAATTTGGTATACACTCTCAAATACACATACACAAGAATTGATAATGAAACATATATAAGGTTACTGTCACGTGCACACACACTCATTTATATACACATGTATATGCATACATGCACACTCATATAGATCGATATATCATACGCACATATTATTTACATTATAAATACAATTTATTTGTGTGTACATATATACACACACACACACATATATATATATATATATACATATATATATATAAATATATATATATATATATATATATATAAATATATATATATATATATATATATATATATATATATAGATAGATAGATAGATAGATAGATAGATAGATAAAATGAAATGATTAATACAAATATATAAAATATAACGGTATACATGTGAATCTAAATAGAAAGAGATATATAGCACATATATATTTACAATACTCTCAGTCCCCATTATAGCAATTTTTAACTATATGATTTCTATCTATCTATCTATCTATCTATCTATCTATCTATCTATCTATCTATTTCAGTCTGTTCATATCTATCTATCTATCTATCTATCTATCTAACATTAATTACAGATATAAAATTTATCACTTAAATTATTAATGTTATATTCAGTATCCCAACTCCAAAGATTCTTGGACGATACTTTATTGTGATCGGTCGGTCAACTCCTCAGGAGACAACATCAATTTTATATATTTATATATATATATATATATATATATATATATATATATATATAATAAAGATGTTATATACGGTCAAACAAGTGCTCACGACAAAGATGCATTAAATTAATGCTATGAACATTTCAATTTATATCTTTTTCGTTCTTGTTACATTTGGACACACTCACACACACACACACACACACATACACATATATACACACACACACACACACACACACACACACACACACACACACACATATATATATATATATATATATATATATATATAAAAGGGATGCATATTTATTTCTATTAATCCGACAGATTTAATTACATTTTATTTTTTTAGTTGGTATTTGACGGAACGAGAATATTTTTTTTTATATAATAAGATTTTCCGAATATTCAGGCTGATAAAGAAAATAAATAAATATTTAGTAAATAGATGGAGCTGGTATACTTAAAATAACCTTTAAGTAATAATAATAATAATATATATATATACATACATATATATATATATATATATATATATATATATATATATATATATATATATATATTAGTCTTTCTACGGTCTATCTATTTTTCACGCTTTTTATTTTCTCAGACCAGATGTAGTCATGTAAGAATTAAGGTTTGGAATGACGATATCTAGATGACGTATACAGCAGTTTCGAATTTACGCATATCGTATTTAAAACTATGTAAGCGCTAATTGCAATTAACAGCATAACAAATTAAATACGAATGCACTTATATAATTCACACACGCATACACACACACACATAAATTTCGATCCTGGCTTGAAGCAATCAGATGTTTCGACTCAATGACGAGCTGCGACACAGCGAAACAGTCCTGTATATATATATATATATATATATATATATATATATATATATATATATATATATACCACAGATCAAATTCTGAACACCCTCCTCCAGAATTAGCATGGGATGAACTTGACACGAGAGTGAAGTCTTTCAATCACAAAAATGAAAAAGAGCTCTTAGAGTCATTGAAAAGGGAATGCAATCATTTATCAAACTTAAAATTTGAAAAACTTTTGCAACGAATTTCAACAATTTGTGCTGCAGTAATCAAGGCTAAAGAGGATATTTTGACAAGAGCAAAATTTGAACATTTTTCTACTTTTTGCCATAATAAAATTTCTAATAAAAAAAAACACGACTCGGTCCTCTTAACGATGTATAATCATTTTTTTCTTATTTTAAATAGAAACAAGTGCATTTTGGACCATTTTAAAAAAATTACCAAGGTTTTCCTCAGACTTTTGAACTGCAGTGTATATATATATATATATATATATATATATTGAACAATAAAAATATTAAAAATTAAAATCTTTAGACACTGGGTTGTAGATTAATATTCTTTTGTTTTTATTATTATTATTATTTCATTTAGATTCCTCGACTAGTTTCGGCCAACATGGCCATCATCAGGAGAAAAAAAAATTCTGCTTGCTGGTAGCAGTGAACTACAGAAATGAATGTCTTGATGGAGAAAATGAACTTTTGTCTGTAGTTTTCATTTGTTTTTTTATTTTATCTTTTTAACATGAATTTTTTAACATTCCTTGTGTTGGTCAAACAATCTCTTTTAAGTTGTTATTTGAGATAAGAGCTGGATGGATCTATGCTGCTCTGAATTCCCCTGGTCAGTTTGACAGTTTTTTATTATATATATATATATATATATATATATATATATATATATATATATATATATATATATATATACAACAGTTCAGATGTTTCAGGCCACTCCTGCTAATACATACATGACTACAGACAATCCTTAACAATCCGTTTCGGTTATAATTTATTTCATGAATATATTTAAATCATCATCTCTTCAGACGGACTTTCTTTAATAAATAAATTCAGTTTATCCAGACAAAAGGAAAAGAGAGAGTAAAAAAGAAAAGGAAAAATTTAATATTGAAAGAGGAACAAAGAAAAAGAAAAATTTAAATATAAAGTTTATCAAAAAATTATGGGGTGGGTGGGAAGAGATGCATATTGATATATTCTTGAAATAAATTATAAGTGAATAGATTTTTAAGGATCGTCTGTATATAATCCGTAGATATATAATCCAAGTTAATCCTAATAATATAAAATATTAAAACTGATCGACAAATAGAGCTCTATGTATTTAATATAACAATGCTTATATGAATAAATAAATTATGTATGTATATGCGTATATTTGTGTATACATATATATATATATATATATATAAAGTGAACATTGAAGTCAACACTCAGAGACGACAGCCTGTTTCAAGCTGGACGAAATCGTCAGGCTTGCCTATCTCTGATATTGAGCACTTTATCCCATAAATATAGCAGTCCTTAAAACTATATTTCTTCATATATATATATATATATATATATATATATATATATATATATATTTTAAAGACATTTTTATGTTTAACATTCTTTTTATAGATACAAGTATTTAAGCAAATGCTCTGTTCATAATAAACAGTATTAAACAACATTTATTATAAACAGAGCATTTACTTAAACTTATATATATAAAAAGAATATTAAATATAAAATGTCTTTAAATAATCGTTTTCCATTTCATTATATATATATATATATATATATATATATATATATATATATATATATATATATATAAATTACATATAGTAGAAATTCAAAATTACCCCTTTTGAATAGTTATTTCACACCACAAGATCTTCCTTGCAAGATTTGTCAACACCAAAGGGTTGACAATTAAATACAAAATAATTAGTTCATAACTCCTTGGTGTTGTCAAATCCTGCTAGGAAGATCTTGTGGGTTAAATAACTATTCAAAAGGCGTAATTTTTAATTTCTATTTTATGTAATATATATATATATATATATATATATATATATATATATTCATGTGTCAGCATCATGTGCGCTTTCGCAAGGAGATGTAAATGGTTGCCAAGGTACCAAATGTATAATTTCTCGATTTGCTTTTGCGTCTGAGTTCATATTTATTGTGGCCGATCGACATTTGCGTCCGGATAAATGCTACCTTCTCAGGTTTGTTGTTCCAATGAAAGAATAATTTCCTTGTGAAAATCCCTATGAAACAATCACCTTCTTTCATAATTCAACACATTGTACTTATATGTATACTTACGTGTATATCTCTATATTGTATACGGGGTGGGTGTGGTGTTGAAAATTTTCTTGGCCTGACCCACTACACAAATCATTGTCTCTGATGTTTGATCATTGAAAAATTTTAAAGTGGGCCGTGCTGGGAACTTTTCACCGCTCCCTTGTATATATATATATATATATATATATATATATATATATATATATATGTGTGTGTGTGTGTGTGTTATATATATATATATATATATATATATATATATATATATATATATATCCAACAATTCCAACGTTCGTTCGTAATATTCAATTTAAAAGATGGCTCAATACAAAGTAGAGATATTCTTTATTTTGGGATATTTCATCGAACACACATCGAAAAACGCTACACAATTGCAGTCGTGTTTCGATATGAATCAACTCATCTCATCAGGCGTTAGAAAATAATGATGTAATATCCTAAAATAAAAATGTCATTGTCATACAACAGCACATTCACCATGCGTCCGATTACACACTGGCGCCACGTATTGTTTACAGTAATCACTCGTCCGATTTTGACATACTAATCAATAGCTAGTAAACAAAACATATTTAAGGTTGTGGCTCGGCTCCAGGAAAGTTTATAGTTTTGGAAACACTTGTAACGGCTAAGTATTGAGGTTACATCATATAAAAGGCTGAATTAGATAGATAGCTAACATTATAGTTCAATGACTCAACATACAAAGTCATGTCTCTATAAGTCAAGCCAATTACGTGATAATAAATAATTATTGCTCTACCATCAGTATTGAGCATACTTTTGAATTACTGCTGTGAATGTTAGAATTTATATTTTTTATATATTATTTTCGTTCTCATTACATTCGGATATATATATATATATATATATATATATATATATATATATATATATATCAGAAAAAGAAAAAAATCCCGAAAAACTTGTTAAAAAAAACAGACGACATGCATTTAACGGATGTCAGAATTCGTTGAAGACTACACCCCTACCCTCCCTGAACTTAACCTCTTTTTCGAACGTAACTCATAAGTGATACAACAATATTTAATAAAAATGAACACGCTATCTGAATAATTGCATTTCTCTCTATCCTTGGAAACAAGTAATATGAATTTATATGTGCGTTTAAAACTCAGTAAATTTAAAAATAAGTTATTCCAATATTCGCTTAAGGATGAAACCGGACTAATGCTTTTAATTAAATTATATAACTAAATTTAAAGTTTTTAGCTTCCATTTTTGAAACACGGTTATTACTGTGTAGCGAAAAAACATTTTAAATCAGTTAATTTATATTTATGCTTTCTAAATTTACATTGAGCACTGTTTTGCAAAAATAAAAAGATATCAATAAGAACACTGGAATACATATCTTACTGTTCTTTCTTTTTTATATATATATATATATATATATATATATATATATATATATATATATATATATATATATATATGAGTATGTGTGTGTGCACTGCATATGTATATTTTTGTATTTGTTTACATATATATTTGCACAAAATACACACATATTTATTATAAACGGCATAGCTTATCCCACATTTGAGAAGCGGATGCTTGGGCGATCATGTAAACAAATACATCTTCTACAGATATAAAATAAAGACGCATTCGTTTTATTATAGATGTTTACAGTCTTGTTAAGTTAATGGAATTTTCATTTAAAGCAAATGTTATTAGATTTTTTTATATTCCTTTTCTTACTTTGAAATATGTATGCAACACGCTGAATAATTCATTATACACACAAACACACAAAATATATATATATATATATATATATATATATATATATATAATAGTAATAATCTTATAAATATCAGAAATTATACTCAGCCGGAAAACCTTGGGTGCCTTGATATGTAAATAAACAGACCTATACCCAAGGGGAAAAAAAGCAACAAAAAAAAAAAAAAAAGAACAGAAAACATGTACGTCAGCCAAAGACAATCGTCGAGCATCCAAGTTCAGAGTCCGAAGAAAAAAAAACCGATACAAGTAAGTAAAATAAGTAAAGTGCTCAACACGCTAAGTAGAGCAAACCTAATTAAATCTAAAGAGCCAGAAAACCTACCAAGGTTTCATCTACGCGGATCGTCAGGTAATAATGATATATATATATTAGAGTTTACAGCTTATATTTTACATAATATAGAAACAGTTTATACAAATAATTAAATAGCAACGTTAATGTGATTAATGGCGTATCACTTCGCTAACAGAACTTACTAAGACATTAAATTACTATCAATTCCTTGAATAATAAGATCCTCAGATTCGAGTTCTTGTTAAATGGAAGACACGTGCCAAGTACTTTCAACAATTTCAAATTGTCACGTATATATATATATATATATATATATATATATATATATGCGTATATATATATATATATATATATATATATATATATATATATATATATATGTGTGTGTGTGTGTAAGGACGAAAATCTTGGTAACCCGTATGGAATATCCCAAGGAGGATGAAATCCTGTGAGCTCAATGTTAGTTCAGAGCGAATAATTTTATTTTAAAGCAAAACAGACCGCTTTAAACCTCCATTGTAATAATTTATTTCACCAGAAACTTTTATTTTCTCTGGATCTTCAGACATCACTTTTAAAAAGTGAAACGAAAAATTAAATTAAAATTTACACTTTTGACGGAGAGTATTAAGCTTATATAAGTTGACACAGAAGGTAGCGAAGGATGGTGTGAGAGACATGGTCGAGTTAAGAGTATATATAAAAGTGAACATTGAAGTCAACACTCAGAGGCGACAGGCTGTTTCATGTTGGACGCAATCTTCAGGCGGCCTGACGATTTTGCCCAGCATGAAACAGCCTGTCGCCTCTGAGTGTTGACTTCAATGTTCACTATTATATTTATATTTACATACGCTCTATCTCTGATATTGAGCACTTTTATCCCATAAATATAGCACACATCGTTTATTCCTTTTGTCTCTTCCCCAGATACACTTTATCTGGGGATATTTACATATCTAAACTTTTCGTATATATATATATATATATATATATATATATATATAAAATAAATAAAGAAACAATTTATACAAAAAATTAAATAGAAATGTTAATGTGATTAATGGTGAAATCACTTCGCTAACAGAACTTAATAAGACATTAACTTACTATCCATGATTCCATGAATAATAAGATCCTTATATTCGAGTTGTCAGATAGAAAACACGTGCCAAGTTATTTCGACAGTTTCAAATTGTCATCTTCAGGGTGCAATTTTCTAAATTTTAATAAATTGTTACTTTATCATATAAGATATAAACTTCACATTCTAATATATTTACAACATCACAGTAAGAATCAGAATCTTAAATTCCGTGGAAAACTATTAAGACATTTTTACTATATTGTTACTTTTACGCCAGGAGTCCTTCTTTTATACATGTTCCATTGAAGAAGAATAACAATTCACTGCGATTAGATTGTTTATTAATTTTTTTTTATTTATTATTATTATTATTATTATTATTATTATTATTTTGCATTCATACAAGTGATTTCTTTTCTGCACATAGAGAGTGTAAAAAATGTGCAAATGATTTGCAGTTCCGAGCGCTTTCAATTAGTCAATTAGGCATTATCATTTATGATTTTTCAAGGTACTGGCAACTCGGGCAGTCGCCCGGGGCGCCATAAAGGCTGAGGGCGCCATCATGCCGCCATGTCATGGGTTTGTGATCTCCCAAAAGTAAAGCTTATAAAAACATACTTGCGGTCGTCCATGACTGAAGACAAAATTAAATTCTTTGGCTATTTTGTCAATAGAAAATGATTTTGTAAAGAAGACAGGTTTTTGAAAGAGCCATGAAAAGATTTGCAGGTCTAATCAAAAATATTTTAGATAGGATAAAGAATGTTTTCTTTTTTGCTTGTAATAAGTTGTAGATTGTAACTAATTCGTTAATCTACATTTTCACCTTTGGTAAATTTTAACAAGTTATACTTGTAAGGGCGCCAAAGTTTAGCTTGCCCGGGATGCGAGCTACCTAGAGCCATCACTATATATATATATATATATATATATATATATATATATATATATATATATATATATATATATATATATAAAATATAAAAAAAGAATAAAAAAGACATATTTATGTTTATACATTCTTTTTTTTTATAGATACAAATATTTAAGTAAATGCTCTGTTTATAATAAACTGTATTAACAACATTTACCGGCCTTAATGTCCGAGAAATTTTCATAAAATTATCCGCATTCCGATAGGAATCGAACCTGTATTCTATACGGAAGAGTCACATAGACTGACGTGCTTTTACCGATTTCACCATAGAGAAGCGTTTCGGTCGTCGAGATCGATTTTACTATTTTAAATTACAATTCTCCTTCATTTTCTCACGTACATTCATATCTGCTCGATGGGTATCCAAATGTAAACAAATGATGTCACACATTATGAAATGGACAAAATCTGACAATTATTTTAAGACATTTTTATATTTATACATTCTTTTTTTATAATATGGTAAAAGTACGTCAGGCTATATGACGGTTCCGTATAGGATACAGGTTCGATTCCTGTCAGAGGACGGATATTTTCTATGACAATTTCTCGGACATTCAGGCTGGTAAATATTGTTAATAGTGTTTATTACAAACAGAGCAGTTGCTTAAATATTTGTATCTATAAAAATAAAGATTGTATAAACATAAAAATGTTTTAAAATAATTGTCCATTTCATAATACATATATACATACATACATATATATATATATATGTGTGTGTGTGTGTGTGTGCATTTAGGTATCAAATCCTCTTTAATACATGTCTTGTTAAACAAGTCTGACAAGATAATATCGTTTAGTTTTTATGATGTTTTTCTTGTATGCGTACAAGTGTTTTCATGTCGATGAAGAAGAAAACACTGACACGTATACAAAAAAAAAAGAGAAAAAATATAGCGTTTTATACGACTGTATATATAATAA
>CAHIKZ030000402.1:2032500-2060000 GCA_903632075.3 Acanthosepion pharaonis | reverse complement strand
TTGTCGGGACCGGAGAAGAAGTCTCTTATATCCGGGTTTCTCTTATATCCGGGTCGGGTCTAATTTATATACATTAACACAGGATCTAATTTGGGACCAGAGAAAATCTCTCTTTTATCCGGGTTTCTCTTATATCTGGGTTTCTTATATCCGGGTTGTACTGTATCAATAAAAAGAGACAAGTGGAAAAACTATACTTAACCGACTTTTTGTGCTCTGAGGGTCTTTATCAAGGCAATTTGACAACTTCTCCCCTAGGACAGTTAAGTAAAGTTTTCATCTTGTCGCTTTTTATTCATTTTGTCTCTTCCACAGATACACTCTCTGGGGATATTTACATATACAGGATGTATCAAAATATTTTTATTATCTTCTGGTCGGGTTCCGCACGCCAAAACCAGGGCAAAATTCCACATATGTCCGCAAATCTTTCGTTTTTGTGTTATTAAGTTTAAAGTTTACGTTAAACGCTACTTTTACAAACTTTGAGGAATGTTCCTGATTCTACCGTAAACCTTCTTTAAGTTGAATAACTCAAATTCGAAGTATTTGCGGACATATATTTGATGATTTTCCAAGCGTAGCTTAGATGTGGCCCAAGGTCGGAAATATGGAGCACCCAGTAAGGATCGAACTCATTTTCAGTCGTAACTGGTCTAGCGAGATAAGCTTGCTAACCATTACACTAGGTCGAGGTGCCGAAAGGTTAGCAGTGATTTTCCAAGTGTAGTTTAGATGTAGCACAAGGCCAAAAGTAGGAGGCACCCAGTCAGGATTGAACTTACTACTCAGTCATAATTGCTCTAGCGAGACAGGATTAGGGTTAGGGATTTACTTCTTTCTAATCCCTATTACAAATTATTTCTATCGCAAATACAAATAAAGTTATAAATTTTTTAAAGTGCACACGAACTTTATGGACACCCTGTATTATGCTGGAATTAACGATTTGTTTTTGTTATTTTAAAATTATATTTGGGAATTAAAATAAGTGGGTATTATATATGTATGTAAAAAAGAAAATTAAAAGATTATATATCTGAGTGGGGAATATTCATATTTTAATTTTTTTTTAATTATTTCATTAAAGGGAGATTACTTGTTTTTATTAAAACTAATTAATATATTTATGTGATGGTAATATTTTATTATTTATGTGATGGTAATATTTTAAAAATAAAACGTAATTAGCATTAAAAATAACAATTAAAAATTAAAAAATAACTAAAAATTACGAATTTAAAAATTATAAATTGAAAATTATAAAATAAAATTTAAATTTAAAAATAAAAAATGTAAAAATTCAAAAATTTAAAGGATTTTATTTTTTTTAAATAACAGTGAGGGATAATATGTATATTTATTAATATATACTTAATAACTCTGTTATAATACACCGAACACTGTTTTATAATCGCGATATGTAATGTTTAAACACACACACACACACACACACACACACACATATATATATATATATATATATATATATATATATATATTGAGACAGGTTTCATTGAATAATTTAGACAAATTTTGTCTAATTATTTTCAGTTGGATCCTTTTATATCCACAGTGAAGGTCTTTGGTGTCATTATCAAAGAAAGCGACAAAACGTTGATACATGTTATTTTATTTCGAGTACTTTCGACATGCACAATGTCATCATCAGGATGTTTTTTATTTCGAGACAAATATTGTAGTGTTCATCATTTTCAAAGACAAAATTGCTGCGTTCATCTGAAAGTTATTTTTTTTTAATTGTGAACTGAAGAACGCTTAGTGAGTACGTGATCGCTTGACAGCGCTTCAGGGGAGGTAATTAAGTATGGTATGCTGAGAGTTTTTAAGAAATAAGTGTTAAAACTCTTAGTGCCAAACTTTATATTTTAAACTATCTATTGTACCCATTTTAAAACATTTGTGCAGTATTCATAATTATATATATATATATATATATATATATATATATATATATATATATAGATTTAGTTTAATTTAGTACTACTATTTATGGGGAAAAGACAGTTTGACTCAAAATTGCATGGTAACTTTCACGCTCCCAGATCTCTATATTTGTGCACGCGGTTGTCCATATATAAACCGGGAGTAAAATCAAAATTGTTCAAATGTTAGATTACGATCTGAACCGTTGTATCTTAGAAATGATTAAATATATCTTACTGGAATTCTCCTGGGTTTCTATACCAGTATATATATATATATATATATATATATATATATATATATATATATATATATATATAAGTTGATTGATGTGAATTTGTGATCCAGGATTTCCACACTCTCTGCGATCGTCAGACGAATCGTTTCTCTGACGATCGCAGACAGCGTGAAACACAGGGTCACAAACTCACATCAATCAAATTAAATATATTAGCTCTATCACTGATATTGAGCGCTTTCCAATAATTACCGCGCATATATAATATATTGTATAGATAATATATCTAAAAATTGTACATATCCGTTTTTTTCTTTAGGATTTAATCGGACAAAAGTGGTATTCACAAGAATGAAAGGGGGCGCTAAACTTTTCAATTAATTTTTTTTAAATATGTGTTTGTATATCCAGGGTAGCCAATTATGTTAAGTTTCATTTCCTTTATTTTTTTTCGCTTTTGTTATTAATCATCCCATTTTTTGTGATAAAAGAAAATCTGCCAAGAAAGGTGTTTTTTTTTCGTTGTGCGCATGTGTAGAAGCATCAATGTGAATATCACTTTAGTCCGATGAAATCCCCAAGGAAGAAACGCTTCGCCAGATTTTCTTTTCCACAAAGTTATAGACTTCCCCAAAATTGTTCTGATATACAAAAAAATATATATCTTTTCCAGAGAGAAAGAGAGAGAAAACCAAAAAAATTCCAGTTATAATCAGCACCTCTACTTCAAATCTTCGTAGACGTAATAAGTGTTACCAATAATCCAAAGAAAACTAGGCAAGTGTATCAACTATTATGGAACAGGCCTAATAATATGCATTAATAAGTGCTACCAATAATCCAGAGAAAACAAAGCAAATGTATCAACTATTATGGGACAGGCCTAAATTAAATCCAATAATCAGAGAAAACAAAGCAAATGTATCAACTATTATGGGACAGGCCTAATAATATGCATTGATAAGTGCTACCAATAATCCAGAGAAAACTAAGCAAATGGATCAACTATTATGGGACAGGCCTAATAATATTATGGGACAGGCCTATTGATAAGTGTTACCAATAATCCAGAGAAAACTAAGCAAATGGATCAACTATTATGGGACAGGCCTAATAATATGTATTGATAAGTGTTACCAATAATCCAGAGAAAACTAAGCAAATGGATCAACTATTATGGGACAGGCCTAATAATATGTATTGATAAGTGTTACCAATAATCCAGAGAAAACAAAGCAAATGTATCAACTATTATGGGACAGGCCTAATAATATATATTAATAAGTGTTACCAATAATCCAGAGAAAATTATGCAAATGTATCAACTATCATGGTAGAGACATAATAACAATTGTCTTTTTTTTTCTAGTTTTTCTTCTTATTTTGGGGGAGGGGGCGTATGAGTACCACATGACCTGCGGGCATAGACGTAGTGGTGTGTCTTGGGCAAGGTAGCATTCTGTGATTATAGTCGTATACAGCTTGCACAACACCGCAACGTTACAAAATCCCATAGACAAGAATCCTTGAGGTATACGAGGCGGGTGTTAAAATCAGTTTTCCTTTTCCTACACGGATATCTTTTCAAATGCTGAGAGTGCAATCACACCCCAGGATACCTATCCTTATATATTTACGTCCTTTGGGCACCTCAAGACTGTTTTATGGTTAGCAAGCTGAGTAGTGAGTTCAAACCTCACTTGCTGCCCCCTACATTCGGCCTTGTGCCACATCCAAGCTACGCTTGGAAAATCACTAGTGGGTACCTCGACCTGGTGTAATGGTTAGCAACCTGGTCTTGCTAGAACAATTACGAGTGAGTAGTGAGTTCGATCCTCACTGGGTGCCCCTTATTTCCGCCTTGTGCCACATCTAAGCTACGTTTAGAAAATCACTATATATTTGCGTCCAAGCGCACGCTGAGACACACACACACTCATATATATATATATATATATATATATATATATTATTCAAGCATGTTTCCTTGCAGAATCTGGACATATTATGTCTATTTTAATCCTCTCGAATTCTCGGATTAACTTCTTATTGTTGATATTAAATTCATTAAGGAAGGCGTCGTAGGTTTTTTTTTTTCATTTCTGTTATTTTCCCATGTACTTTCAATCTCATCCGAGATCATCATAATTTTTCTCTTAGCAATTCAACCTTGAAGATGATATATATATATATATATATATATAGCCTGACGATTGCGTTTTTATGTCAAAACTGTGGTTAGTCTCGTTACAGTGAGCAACTAGTGCATTTGATGTATATTTTTAAATGTCCCTTTTGTGCTCCTTGATGTGTCTTCTAAGTCATTTCTGTGACAAATATATACAACTTAATATACATATTAATAACTATAATATACATATAAATATATATATAAGACATACAAACCATTTCCGGTTTCTTTTCTGGTTGTCGGATCTCCTAAAAAGTCCCACAACATTTTTCTTATACCCCTTTTCATTTTGCCTTTCATTCAGACCTGAAAAAGCCGAGGCCAACAAACATAGGCGGAAGCGTTTCCACTTTTTCTCATATATATATATATATATATATATATATATATATATATATCTTATTTATTTTTAGGATATTACACCAACAACATGTTAAAATCAATACACAGTTGCAGTCGTGTTTCGATGCGTATCAGTGGATCTCATCAGGTGATTGTAAATTACTGGCAAGTGGACGATTTAATTAGATTTAGAAGCAAAATACAGCCTCTTTTTACGAAAAAAAAAAAGAAAAGAAGGGATTATTATAAGGTTTTGTAGGCTTTACTCAGATTAACCAATCAAAAATGGCCCACGTTAAATTAAAACTGACGGAAGAAGCAAAGAAACTACTTTTCATAAATGGGTCATGACCCGGAGATTTGAAATCAATGAGGGCAACAGACGCCAAACAGGAGCAGATGCAAATGGATGCATATTGTACACCAGACAATTTTATTTCCTAAGAAAAATTAAATGATAATCTAACAAAATGTTAGACAAGCTACATGCCCAGTCAGTTTCCTACAAAAAATCACCCGCCCCAGGTATGACGATAAACTACATCCGCGTCCCGGGTAAGACGATAAACTACATCCGCGTCCCGGGTAAGACGATAAACTACATCCGCATCCTGGGTAAGACGATAGACTACATCCAACAGCAAGGCCTCTGATCCAGGAGGTTTTGAGGAGCGTGGAGCCACCTCTTAATTGCTGGTGTCCCTAGGTTCATCCTGAATTAGGGCGGTAGAACCTGTTAGGGTCCCCGCTACGGGTAAATAGTTAACCCCCAAGTTGGGGTCAAAACATTATGAAAACGATTTTAATATAGAATACTTTGTAAAAATTAGTGCCAGTAATAAATTTTTGAAGAAAAATTATTACCAACAATACATTATTAACAGCAATACAATTTTGAAAAAAAATTGCCAACAATATTTTTTTGAAAAAAAAAAAAATTACCAACAATAAAATTTTACATTTTTTGAAAAAAAAAAAATTACCAAATCAATAAAAAAAATTTTATCGGCATTCATAACCCAAATTGGCATTGAATAAATCATTGGGTTGATAGCCGTTAAACAAAATATACCAAACCAATCTAAACCAAAGAATACATATTCTATTTATACGAATCTATCCTAAAATGTTGTTGTCGGCATTAAATAACCCATTGAGATTGATATGCCGTTAAACAAAATAAACCAAACCAATCTAAACCAAAGAATACATATTCTATTCATACGAATCTATCCTAAAAATGTTGTCGGCATTAAATAACCCATTGAGGTTGATATACCTTAAAACAAAATAAACCAAACCAATCTAAACCAAAGAATACATACTCTATTCGTACGAATCTATCCTAAAAATGTTGTCGGCATTAAATAACCCAAACAAAACAAACCAAAGAAAAATCACCCTTTTTATAGCTGATAATATAGTAATTTGCAATCGCCTGAAGAGATGTGTTGATACGCATCGAAACACGATTGCAATTTCGACGTAATATCCTAAAATAAAGTTATATATATATATATATATATATATATATATATATATATATATATATATAATATCGACCGTTCACGGTATCATCTGCTTGTCGATTCTACTACAGCAGATTTGTACATCTATCTCATTAATAGAAAAGGTATAGGTGTGTGTGTGTCTTATAGATTAAATAGTGTGTTTGCTCGACAATCTACTTCTTCCCCTGAGAGGTGGAGAGTCTCTTGTTTGATGGACTGGTCATTTAATTGAAAGGAGTGATTCACGACATAAATCGAATATCGATCAGATTACTCACTATCCTTTGAAATAAATGATTTTCACTTTGATCTCTTCGTCCCTGTTCTGCGCAATGAACACACACACGCGCGAGCGCGCACACACACACACACACACTGTAATCCGAACAAATGCTATGAGAAATGTGTTATTGTTTTGGGACGTGCGGTCGCAACGCTGAGCTTGAATTTAAATTTTAAGGTTGTGCGTTTTTGTACAAATATAGCAATAAGAGAATTCTTTTTTACTGGTAGATTTTCCGTCAATATGGCATGAACTATATTGTTCAATAATTACAGTAATGTCACACTTATTATCCGAAAGTTGCAGGTTGGATCAGTTATTTACATCTCTATTTTCGTTGTCCTCTTATTACCGAGAAGTAAAAACAAGAACAAAATCTATTTCCATTCCTGATGATGTCTGTAGGAACAGACGAAAGCTTGTAAAAAGATTAAAAAGACCTTATGCAACTGGAATTTGTAAACAGGGATCATATCATTCATATACAGGTTCGGGGTTGGTGTATCTTATTTATATTGTTTGCGATGATGTATTCTCGCCATTTAAATCATTAACCTCTATATTTGTTTTCTGTATGAATAGTTCATGAATATATATATATATATATATATATATATATATATATATATATATATATATATATATATATATATATATTGATGGATGAATTGTATAAATTACGCAAAAATAAAAAATACACTGACATCTAATTTTAACAGCTATATTTACCAAAATTACACAAAAATGTCTTGAAAGAGTGAATCTATTCAATAAAATCGCCATTGGCTTCAATCACGACCACCAGAAAACTTCAGTATCTCCTGCGTCCCTTCTGGGCGGTCTCCTTGTTTAAAGTGGTGAATGTTGCCATAATCCTTGCCTTCAGTCCGTCTTTGGATTACATTGAGTTTTGTTAGTCTATCGCTCAATTGCGCCCCCACATAATAATCACAGAGGTTCCCGTCTGGGGAGTTAGGTAGCCAGATGTAAGGGGTGATGTGGTCGTAGAAATTGTCTGTCAGCAACGACTGTATTCTCCTGCAATTGTGGTATGGTGCAGAGTCCTGTTGCCAGACATAGGTTCTCCCAGCAGCCAACCTTTTGACCCAGGGCCGTACTACCTACGCAAGGCACTTGATGTAGGCCTCCGTCTTGATTCTTAGACTCTCACTAGCAAATTCGGAAGTTCTTTTCTTATCAGAATGATCAAAATGAGTTTCCCGACCTGCTGTGCCTCCGTAATCACCATTAGACTCATCTAACTCTTTTTGAATCCTCTACACTGTCAGACGGTGCCCAACTTACCCTACTCTCCTGTGCAGTCAATAGAAAAAAAACCCAAAAAAAACAAACAACGCGCATGCACGAAATTAAAAATATAAAACGGCAACAATTTCCCCATCGCAACCTTCGTGCTTGATACTACATTTGAATGATAACTAACATTTTTAGACATTTAAAACAACATGCCTGACCGCATGCACAATTCCGGAAAATCCTCGTTGAAAACACAACTATACTTAAACATGAAAGCAATAAACAAAAACTAAAAATTCTTGAAGCGATATACATAAAACAGTTGAAACCTAACCTGAACAAAATAAACCGAAATTTCCACAAATATTCTTAAATGCCTATAATTGATAACCGAAGCCATTGGTTTATACCAACGACTTCCCATACTTAATACTTCTCGCTTTCAATCTCACGTGGTCATGTGTAAAATCACAAGCTGCGATGTGATTTTCGCTTCCGCGTCTCGTATATACGAGTTTGTCGTGGCTTTGAAAATTTTCATGCAACAAAAACAGACTATCATTATTGTTTCGTCCGTGTATTGTGTGATATAGTGAAATTTAATTGTTATCTTTGATAATGGCTTATGTAAGCCGAAAGCTTCGATAGGATTAAAAAACATGTATCAATATGGTGATTTCCTTTCGTCTTTCAATGATAATGTTATTAAGCTTATTAGACAATATGAAGGAACTTAAAATAAATAGATAAAACTTGTCTATATTATTTAATGAAACATGCATGAATGAAAAAATCTGCCTAATTATACACAATATATATATATATATATATATATATATATATATATATATATATATATATATATATATACAAAAAGTGATTTGTACCCGCAGAAATGAAACATAGATTTAAACAAAACAGACGTCATGTTATACATTCGGTACCTTACGACCAGCACTTTTTAAAAGGTATACGTTGGCAAATTGGAAAACAATCAAAGACATACTCAATATAACTTCTAACTTTCCTTCTTCATTCCATATATATATATATATATATATATATATATATATATAATGAGAGATGTTTTGACTACTTATTTTCAATTGGATCCTTTCATATTCACAGACAAACTTTTTGGTAAAGGGAAAGAGAAAGTTACCGTGTTATACATACTGTTTTATTCCAAGTACTTTCGACATAGCACAATGTCATCATCAGTGTTTTCTGACAAATATTGTTGTGTTCATTATTTTCAAAGACAAAATTGCTGTGTTCATCTGAAATTTAAATTGTTTTTACTTGTGAAGTGAAGATTTCTGATTGAGTAGTGTGATTGGCTTGACTAATGCTACAAGGGAGGTAACTAAGTATAATGTTGCTGAGAGTTTTTTTTTTGTCTTTTTTCTTTAAGAAATAAATATTAAAACTATTAGTACAAACCACGATGTTTTAAACTATCTACTGTAAACATTTTAAAACATTTGTGCAGTATTCTTAATTAAGTTTATTAAAGTTTGGCTCCATTTTTTTAATATAGATAGCTTCGAGAAGTTTTAGTTTATGTTTATTATTTTCATGAAGAAGTATAGATGTATTTTCAACAAGAATTTTTCTGAATTGCGAATGTGGGCAGGTATGTTGTTGTAAATGTTTAGAAATGTTGGCTTCATTATTCAAAATAATGGACACGCCAAAAGCTATGTTTCTTATTTATTTAAATTAAAACAAATAGAGACAATACAATAACACAAAATAAATAGACCATATTTTCACCTCCGTTTACTATGTGTCCTGTCCCTTCGGGACGTGAGCGTTCATGGCTTTCCAGTCCTTTGTAGCCTTTTATAAAATTCCTCTGATTGCTATCTCTTCTAATACCTGCTCTGCCAACCATTTACACAATATCGTTAAGTATACTATGCTCTGCTTTCCTTTGTTCCTCCTTACCTTCCATCTAGCCTGGTGGTGTCAGATTCTCCAAACCTTCTTTCCTCATTATGTTTCCGGCAGATTTTGGCGGTTTCTTTCTGATTCTAACTGCAAGTGTTCTTTGTGTTTCCATTTTCCCTAAAAGTTTGTTGTTGCTTTTATATATTCAATCCATGAAATTCTCAGCATCCTACTGTAGAACAACATTTCTGTAACCGCAAGTTTGTTTTTTTTTTCTTTATCTATGTGTTCAATATTCATTGCCATAGAAGAGGACCGATATTATACTGCATAATAGTTCAGTACTCTTTGTTGCTAACGAAATTTTCCTGTTTCTTAATACTTTCCTTAGGTTTTGGAAGGCATCTTTCGGTATTAAAACATTTCCTAGGTATTTAAATTTTTGTAGTTGTTTTATTTTGATGTCTATAACTCGTAGTTTGCATGTTGGCGTGTTCCACTTGCTGACATCCATATTGTTTTCTTACAACTGATGGTTAGTCCTTTCTTCTTGCTTTCCTTCACTCCCTTCTGTAGGAGTTCTTGCAACTTCCTTTCTGTGTCTGCTATCAACACTTTGTCATTATAAAACACTACAACAAAAATATTTTGCGTTTTAATTCAAATAGCAATGCAAAAACCGAATTAATTTACCTGACAGCCCAATATAGAGGGTGATTGAAAAATAACTCCCCATTTTAAAATACTTATAATTTATTTATTAACTATGATTTTCAAAAGAAATGGATATTAGAGGAAAGCACTTAGCATAAGGTTTTATTTAAAATTCGATATGGGCATCAGATTTCGCTACCAGCTTCTCGAGCCGCCATGAATCGCGTGAACTGATTTCATCAGGAACTCTTGTGGTATGGAAGACATAACTTATTGTATTACCCGCTGAAGTTCTTTCAAAGTCTTGCTTTACTATAGTAGACTTGTTCCTTTGACCAACCCAAAGAAAACGTTACAGGATGTTAAGCCAGGTTTCTTGGCTGGCCACACATGCATAAAATAGGGAGTTACTTCTCAACCACCTTGTATAAGACTTCAACACTCTTTTCTTTGTTTCTAATGAAATTTTCCCGTTTGTTAATACTTTGCTTAGCTTTCGGAAGGCAACTTTCGTATTCCAATATGCCATTGGATTTTAGTTTCGAATTTTCAGACTTCAATTAAAATTTTTGATTTTGACGCCTCCAGTTCATATTTTGCATTTTGGGATGTCCTTCTTGCTTCGGATTTCGGTGTCACATTCTCCGTCCTCTGTTAAAACACTTGCCAGATATTTAAATTTTCATAATTCCTTGATTTTGACGTCTCGAATTCATATTGTAGGATATTCCTCTTGCTTCGGATTTCGGCGTCACATTTTATCCTATCCTATATAAGTTTTCGTAAAATTTTGCTGTCTCCATTTCATATTGTGGGATGTTTCTCATGCTTTGGATTTCGGTGTCATATTTTCCATCGTCTGTCAAAATACTTACTACATATATAAGTTTTCGTAATTGCTTGATTTTGACGTCTCCATTTCATATTGTGGGATGTTCTCATGCTTCAGATTTCGGTGTCATATTTTCCATCGTCTGTTAAAATACTTCCTAGATATATAAGTTTTCGTAATTGCTTGATTTTGCTGTCTCCATTTCATATTGTGGGATTTTTCTCATGCTTCGGATTTCGGTGTCACATTTTCCATCCTATGTTAAACCACTTTCTATATATTTAAACTATTATACTTGCTTGATTTTCGTGTTTTCAAATCATAGTGTGTTGGTCTGTTCTTTTTACTGCTAACATGACATTGTATCTACTTATAACTGATGGTTAGTCCTTTCTTCTCGCTTTTCTTTTGCTACATTTCTTTCACAGCGTCATCATATCAACATTGCTTATGCCTATTTGCCGGTAATACACAAGAACCTGCATGCCGGCCTCGTAAAAAAAAAAAAAAAAAAAAACTGTATTAGGGGAGGTGAACCCACTCTTGCAGACACCCACCGCAGCCGCCACTATCAAAACTCATCAACAACTCCCTAACTCTGTTCATATCCACTGTTTGGTCTCCGTAATAAACGGGGTGGAGGTGTTTAATATATATATATATTTTTTAGAAAATGTTCTGTGACCGTTAATTAAGACCATCTCGTTTATTAACTCTGTCAAGGAGGAGGCTGATGCTTAACACCAAGAAGAGGCAGCTGAAGTTCCTGGGACACGTAATGAGAAAAGAGGGCCTGGAGAATCTGATACTCACATTTCAAAAAAATGGAAAGAGAGACAAGGGAAAGCAACGCATGACATACCTGGCGGGCTTAAGCAAGTGGATGACCAAACGTGGTCTTGGGGACGTTGTAGAGGCACAAAACTTATTGAGAGATACAAAGGGTAGGAAGAAGTGGAGAACCATGATCGCCTACATCCTGAACGGACACAGCACATAAAAAGAAAAAAATACTTTTAAACCTTTCAATGCTTTTCCGACCCTTTTATTAAGAGCCCTGAGAAAAATACTGACGCACTCATTGTTATCATGACCCTCCCCCCTATTATTAGGCGCCAAAGAGTGAACATTCCTGATTCTCCAGCAGAAGAGAATTACAAATTTCCGTTTTGTGAAATTAGAGTGAAAAAAAAAAAGAAGAAAAACAGAAAAGATTTTCGTCTTGCGTATAACAATAAACTACGTCCAAAAAGCAAGGCCTCTCATCAGGAGGTTTTGAGGAGCGTGGAACCACCTCTTAATTGCTGGTGTTCCTTAGGTCTACCCTGATCCAGGGTGGCAGCACCTGTTAGGGTCCCAACTATGGGCAAACTGAGGTCAATACACTATGAAAATGTAAAAATAGGTTTTAATTCCAGCAATAAATTTTTTAAGGAAAAATTATTGCCAGCAACACATTTTTGAAGAAAAAAAAATATTACCAGCAATACATATTTGAAGAAAAAAAAATATTACCAGCAATACATTATTACCAGCAATACATTTTTGAAGAAAAAAATATTACCAGCAATACATTATTACCAGCAATACATTTTTGAAGAAAAAAATATTACCATATTTGAAAAAAAAAAATTTACCAACAGTACATTTTTTAAAGAAAATTTTTGGAAAAAAATATTACCAGCAATATATTTTTGAAAGAAAATATTACCAGCAATTTTGTCGGCATTAAATAACCCATTGAGGTGTTGCTATGCCGTAAAACAAAACAAACAAACCGAAAAGATTTAAAGAAAAATTATTTTAATCTTGCATTTTACATAAATAAGTAGAACACCCGCATACACACATATGTGTGTATTAGTGTGTCCCCATATTCCTCGTCGAACCTGAGATTATGATAAAAGGTTAGATTCAGCAATTATAACGCTTTTCAGTTGCATTCCAAGTGACTTGGTAAAATTAATAGTCTCAACTATCCATATTTTTTAGTGACGATAACACCTTGCCGTTGACAGAGACGGGCCTCCATCAAGCAGATGTCAGATATGATCAGTCTCGGTATGCACCGCCGCTTTTACGGCATTTCAACAGTGAAGGCTTTTACGGAGATTATTGCTTTAATGTTTATAGTGTCCAGTGTTTCTACGCTCTCTGCTAAGTACTGACAACACTGGACGATCCTAAAATTCAATACTTGAACTAAGAACAGTACACTCACCTGGATGTGACCGTTAATGATATATACAGTGTAACCCGGATATAAGAGAGTTGTCGGGACCGGAGAAGAAGTCTCTTATATCCGGGTTTCTCTATATCCGGGTTTGGTCTATTTTATATACATTAACACAGGCTCTAATTTGGGACCAGAGAAAATCTCTCTTATATCCGGGTTTCTCTTATATCCGGGTCTCTTATATCAGGGTTACAATGTATATATATATATATATATATATATATATATATATATATATAAAAATATTAAATCAACACTTAGAGGCGACAGGCTGTTTGATGCTAGATGCAATCCTCAAGGGCCTGACGATTGCATCTAGCATGAAACAGCCCATCTCCCTCTAAGTGTTGATTTCAATGTTCACTTTATATTTACACACGCTCTATCTCTGATATTGAGCACTTTATCCCATAAATATAGCACACCTTAAGAGTATATTTCTTTATATATATATATATATATATATATATATATATATATATATATATATATATATATATATATATATTATTTCTTCATATATAGGAGTAACAGCAAAAATATGTATGGGTGTAACAGCAAAAATGTGCAATTGTTAGATTAAGCTCTGATCCATTGTATTTTAGAAATGATTAAAGATAACTTACTGGAATTCTCCGAGGTTTTTATACCACTACTGACCTCTACTTTGAGCATTTGGGAATATATAATTACTTATATATTATATATTCTATAACTACTTATATAAACTTAAAATCGATCAACTCTCTTAGCTTAACAGGAGTATCATGATAAAATCGATCATGATAAAGTCGATCATAAACGAAGATGATATGGTAATCATTAATTAATCACTGCTAAGGACTGGAAGCCCATGAAGTAAGGAAATAAAGTTCATATATATATATATATATATATATGTATTATTCCAGGATCATTTTACAACTTATTCAACATGATCTTCGGCATCTCCAACCTTCTTTCTGACCTGTAGTAACAAGTTGCCTGAAAGGTGTCACGTATGATTTTATTTACAAGTCTTTTTTCACCGCTCTTTCGGTCGGCATATTTAAAACTCCTCTCTCCTGTGCCAAACGTCATATGAATTGAGTTGGATCTTTTCTAATTGATCTTTTTACCTCTAAGTTGAAATGATGATCACTCTTCCTGCTGTAATCTTCTGATCCAGTTTTTCTCAATCGTGGTCCCTCTTTTTTTAATCTTACTTAGCGTTCTCCTGATGGTTCTTGAATGGACTTTGAAGATGGAAGTCAAAGTATTAATGTTGGTACCATTACTGGAGTCCTGAATGATCATTTTCCTCTCACCATTGCTCAGTTGGGAAGACAGTGTGCCTGACACAAAACGATTTTAAACTGCTCTATTTTTAGCTGAATAACTCAAGACGTTTTTCAGTGATTTTACGAAAAATAGTGTAAAGTCTTATCTGAAATTTCTAAAAGTCTTGTGTGAAAACTTAGAAAGAAGAAACTCAATTAGTTTTGTGTTTTTTTTAGATATTAAACATTATGTAGGATGGATAATTATAATGTTACACGATTTGAATAATTTTGCTCTTACACGCGGCATGTATATATATATATATATATATATATATATATATATATATATATATGTATGTATAAAAGTGAACATAGAAGTCAACACTTAGAGGCGACAGTCTGTTTCATGCTAGACGAAATATATATATATATATATATATATATATATATATATATATATATATATAATTTTTTTTCGAAAATTATAACATAAATATGTTATAAAATCACTACAAGAATAGCCATTTTGTTTCAACATCAGGAGGATTGAGGAAAGGTCAAAAGGTGAACGGGATTCAAGAAGATAGAAGATTGGTCATTCCAGTTTATGTAACAGCATTTCCCCTTAGCGAGGGATGTTTGATTGATTTGGACCTTTTAAAACTCTTTATTTTACATTCAACACCATCACTTGATAAGACACCAGAAGTGTTGAAACAAAATTACTATTTTTGTAGTGATTTTATAACACATTTATGTTATAATTTTTGAATAAATAATTATATTTGCTCTACTCTGTATTGAGCACTCTTTTAAGAATAGTATTTGTTGGTTATTGGAATTTATTCCGTATGCACCAATCCTATACTTGGATATTCCTGACCAAGACAGAGAGTTCGACAGGAGCTGCGAACAGCCTCAGTAGAACAGTCTATATCATCGTTAATATTTTACAGCCCGACCCACGAGGAAAGGTCAAAAGGTGAACGGGATTCAAGATAGAAGATTGGTCAGTCGAGCTTATGTAATAGCGTTTCCCCTCGGTTTCATGGTAGGAACGCTATATTATAGGCGCATTCAAAGTTCAAGGTTATTATGAATTTGATATAATATTGGGATATAAATTCAAATTATAGTGTTGGTAGGTAGATGAAAATATAAGGTTACATCATATATCGTGATTTTCATTTCGAATATCTACCTACCAACACACTATGTATGTATGTGTGTGTGTGTGTGTGGAAAGAGAGAGAGAGAGAGTTAAGTAACGAAAATTTTGGTAATCCTTATGGATAATCCCAAGGAGGATGAAATTCTGAGAGCACAATGTTAGGTCAGAGCGATTAATTTAATTTAAAGAAAAACAGACCACTTTAAGGCTCCATTTGTTATAACCCAAGATGCAACACCTTATTCGAAAATTGGTAAAATATAATAAAAGCAAACATACCTTACTACACACACACACAAACATATATATATATATATATATACACACACACACATATATATATATGCGCGTGTGTGTGTGTATGCGCGCGTGTGTGTGTAAACTGTATATAGCCCTATGCAGCTAAGGAAAGGATCGTTTATTTGATGATCCCAACTAGGCTCAGATTCCATAACGATATATATATATACGCGCGCTTTTGTGGGTGTGTGTCCGTGTATATTTATACAGAATCTGCGTCAGAGTTAAATATACCCGTGAATATATTTAGAAGCACGCATATAAACAGATATACGTGTCGACACACTCACATCCACACATATCTACTTATATATATATATATATATATATATATATATATATATATATCGGTCTCTCTCTTTCTTAATATATATATATATATATATATTGCGCCTAGCATGAAATAACCTATCGCCTCTGAATTTTGACTTCAATTTATTCACTTTATATATATATATATATATATATATATATATATATGAGTAGAAATAACAGTCCAAGCTCGAAGTTTTGCTGCAATGTGTAAAGGTGTTATATTTTTAACAAACATTAGTCCTTTCCAATAATCGCATCTATCCATCTAGACGCAGCTCGTTATGAAAATCATGGAAACTTGGACACTTCTTTGAAAATTCTTCCACATTGAATATTTAAAAGGAAAAAACGGTCAATTCGTCGATCGACAAACTGTTATTTCTTTCTAACACGTTACATTCAATATTTTTAAAATAAGATAAAATTTAATTTTAAGAATGTATTTTATTATTATTATTATTATTATTATTATTATTATTATTAATAATAAAAAGAAGAAGAAGAAGAAGAAGAAGAAGAAGAAGAAGAAGAAGAAGAAGAAGATGCAACTGACCAAATAAAGCAAATGCAACTGACCAGGTTCAGAAATAATTGCAATATAAGCAGCTTCCCGGTCAATACTCTGCTCATACCAAACAATCGGATGTAGAGAAACCCCGTACCAATCAGTGGTTACCTACTGCAGGGTTAAAAGCTGAAAACGAAAGGTTTTGTTCTTGCTACACAGGACCAATGCTTGTTAACTAGAAAATATCAAGCACACATACGAAAAAATGTGTTAGCCAAAAATACAGATTCTGTGATAAATATCCAGAAACAATTGATCATCTGGTATCAGGTTGCACGGATTTGGCACCCAGTGAATATAAAACAGAGCAATACAGCAACTTCTGCAGAAAGGAAACCGGAAGAAATTGGTATGAACACCACCCAGACTCGATTACAGAGATAGGACCTATAACAGTTTCATGGGACTACACAATACACATAGACAGAACAATCTAAGCTAACCGCCTAAACATTGTTATTAGAGACCGCAAACAACAAAAAAGTGCCTCCTTATTGATATGGCAATCCCTGCAGACTGCAATGTATCATTGAAGATCTTCAAAAAGCTATCAAAATACAAGGACATTGAAATCGAAATCTCAGAAATGTGGCACATGTGAAGATCAACAATGTTGTAGCTGGAGCCCTTGAATTGGTTGGAAAAGATTTCAGTAAACTCATTGAAGTATCTATTTTCAGTGTACATGATTAAATCTGTTTGGTCTTGAAAAATATTGCGTCATCCGTTATTGCATCAGATTTTCATCACACCGAGATACTGTCTCGACTGTCGGTTAGTTGTCCTACAGCCATTGTCTGCGAAGTCCGTTACTCCAAGGAAGTGTACGAAAGTTATAATGCTTCACGGACACACTGGAAAGCTTTACCAGTGAGTACTATAGACTAGCCCGGAAACTCAGCTGATTTAAATCCAGTCGAGATTCTGGGGTCAATGTGAAAGGTACGACTTTGTGAAATGAACATACGAAGTACTAATATGTGCACTAGGTCATGTTACATTGGAAAAATACGAAAAAAATACATAATATCGGAATTATTCGTTTTGTTTCAATTAACACGACGATATATATATATATATATATATATATATATATATATATATATATATATATATATATATATGTTGTGCTAATTGAAACAAAACGATATATATATATATATATATATATATATATATATATAATGAATGAGAGAGTCAGACAGACGGGTAGAGACAGAGACATGGAGAGAGAAAGGGGATAGATAGACAGACAGGCAGATAGATATGAAGAAACTGATGATAGATAGATAGATAGATAGATAGATAGATAGATAGATAGATAGATAGATAGATAGATATTAAGAGGCTGAGATTGATAAGTAGACGGATAGATATATATTAACTGGTGGAGATAAATAGATGGATAGATAGACATTAATAAGTTGAGATAGATAGATAGATAGATAGATAGATAGATAGATAGATAGATAGATAGATAGATAGATATTAACACGTTGAGATGTATTGAGACTAGCTTGCACTAAGTCGAAGTTTCCAAAATGTATGTCTATGTATGTAGATATATGTAGGATCCGCCAGATAAATGAGATCAAATTATAGTATAAAATGAAAAAAAGGTCCAATATAGACCTTCAGCATATTATAAGTAATAACTACATATATTCTACATATAAGATTAAATGAAAACGCCTTCAGCCTTTGTGATGTCCTCGATACGCCCTCCCCGTCAAAAAGAAATCCCCACCAAATCCCTCCCCACCAAAATTCACCCCAAATCCCTCCCCGAAATCCCCAAAAAAATCCCCACTAAATCCCCCAAAATCCCCACTAAATCCCTCCCCACCAAAATTCACCCCAAATCCCCTCCCTCAAAAAAAATCCCCACTAAATCCCCCAAAATCCCCACTAAATCCCTCCCCAACAAATTCACCCGCAAAATCCCTCCCCACCAAATCCCTCCTTCAAAAAAATCCCACCTAAATCCCCCAAAATCCCCACTAAATTCCTCCCCCCCCAAAAAAATGCCCACCAAATCCCAACCTCAAAACATCACCTCCCCACAAAATCCCTCCGCAAAAAAATATCCCCACCAAATCCCTCCCCCAAATCCCTCCCCTCAAAAAATCCCCACTAAATCCCCCCCAATCCCACTAAATTCCCCAAATCCCTCCCCCAAAATCCCTCCCACAAAAAATCCCTCCTCAAAAAAATCCCCACCAAATCCCCCCAAATCCTCACCAAATCCCCCCAAAATTCCTCTCCCCAAAAAATCAACAAATCCCCACCATATCCCCTGAAAATCCCCCAAGAAAAATATAAAAAAAAAAAACTACATATTCGGATGAGGTGATTCGCGTTCATGCTAACCCTCACGTCGATACTAACCGTCTTGTAAGATTCTTTGGTATTCCTGGATGCAGACGTAGCAATCCATTTGATTCAAATCTTAGAAACAGTATGTTAGGGAGTGACAGTATCGTGAAAATACTCGGTCAGCCGCTCCTGTGATACACAGTCCATGTGGGAGAGCGTGTAAGACAACTTAATCGTAAGAGTGCTTGACCCACGTGTATAGGCGCTGGTATTCGTCCTGTGGCAGTGCCGAAAGAAGTAGAGAGGCCTGATAATGCCCTACGTGCTCACTCTGACCCTAGGACCATCACAGACAACATGAACACGATAGGTATCATCGTGTATTCCTCTTGTTGGAACTGAAATTCTGTAACTCAAAGGGAAGTACTCACTTCGACATCCACAGCTCATATGACAAAAACAGGTCCTAATTTCGGAATACCACCACAAAATCATAATGTCATAATCTCCTAAAACATTAATCCTTAAACCAGTTAGATCTGCATTTGACAGCTGAACCAAGCTGAAATGACTAGCAGCACATTGTTGACCTCGGGTGTCGTGGATTTGTGACTTGCTGAACACCCATAAACTTCCTTGTTCGCGTTTCCTACATAGTGAGGTAGAAAAAGCCCACACTATGAATAATAATAATAATAATAATAATATTAATAATAATAAGCTCCCCAGTAGGGTATGACATACTACTGGTATGACCATTAAATAAATGAACGAGAGGGTACTGAAAATTTATCAGCGCCCCGTCACACCTTCTGACGAAATGACCAAATATCAAATTTGTTTTCGGAGAGCCTCTTAGGTAGGCTGAGAAATATTCAGCACCTCCTGGTGGAATAATTCTTCTTTATGTGCTGTGTCCACTCAGGACGTAGGCGATCATGACTCTCCACAACTTCTTGTTCCTTATAGATCTATGTTATTTCTCCTAAACCCTGTTTTGTCATTCATTGACTCAAACTAAGTAGGTTATGCGTTGTTTTCCTGTCTCCCTCGCCCTCAATGAATATCAGATTCTCCAAGCCTTCTTTCCTCGTTGTGTGCCTTATAGACCTGATCATCTGAGCAGTTCGCTTCAGATATGCTGGTTGAAAGCCGAGGAGGTGTTTCGTCATGCGTAGCGTCTTGGGCAAGTAGACCTGGTGGAATCCTGATCCCCACCACGTTAAACCACAGCCGATGTCCTCCAACTTGTAAATCTCGCATTTGTCATAAGCACATAGCCCTTGATTCCATCAGGGGAACCCTCCGCTTTGGCCGCTGTCTTCAGGCTAAGCGGAGCACCACCCAACGATGCCAATGCCATCACCGCATTGGCTGCAAACATCTCTATGCCGCCCACTCTACCCCATTGTGTTTGATAGCCGTTCACCGTACAAGAATGTTCTTCCATCCTTTGATAAGTATTCGTTTTTAATCCTACTGCGTGTCTAGTTAATCTCCTCACCTGAAAAACCTGGAAAGGAAATATGTTTACTCGCTCAGACCGGTACGAAAAACACTAAAGGTGAAATTGGATGAATCGGGAATTGGAGGAAAAACTGAAATTGTAAAAACCATGACGTTGCTGGAGTCTGATACCGAGGAAGGTGCTGGAGATTTGAAATTATTGCTGTAGTGAATCCCTAGCCATAAATACCAGATAAAAAAAATAAAAATAGAGGAAATACAAATGTGTCTTGTGAAAATGACGGACATCTGAAGATGCTTAAAACGTATAACGGCCGAAACGTCTTTATAACAACCAAAATGAGCATGCTCGTTTGAATAATAAGACATATAATAATCGATTTTTCCATATATTATTAGAATTGCTCTTACTAGATATTGGCTTTTATCATTAATTTAGTATCACACAAGGGCAAACGGTGTAGGGGTGGATATTATGTTGATTTCACCATTTAAATGGGTAAAGCCGGCATGCCTTGAAAATCATCATTTGAAGCTGTTGATTGTTAAAACTAGGATCGAACCCCAGCTAGCCTTAAAGGTGAAAGCATTGTATTGATTGACGTGAAGAAAGCATGTTTTGACTTGAAAAACAAAACGAATAAAACTAAGAGGCAAATATTCGAAACGTCTTTTGGAAATAAATATTACCTTCGACGCTGGGAAATTCGGTATTTGCGGCCACGTTATGAATATATAAATATTATATTACGTCACACTAAGAGTCATTCCTGGGTATGATGATAAACAACATCCGGCAGCGAATGCCTCTGATCGGGAGATTGGAGGTTTTGAGGAGCGTTCAACCATCTCTTAATTACTATTGTTTCCAGGCCTAATCTGACCCGGAGTAGTAGTACCTGTTAGGGTCCCAGATAATGGCAAATAGTGAACCACGAAAAAGAAATAGACAGTATATTTTTTATAATAAAATGACCAAAAATACATTTTTATAGCAAAATGACTGTCAATGCAACACTAATAAATTTAAGAATACATTTTTATAGTAAAATTATTAACAACACATTTTATGATCTACAAAATATATGTCTAAAAACAGACATTTACTCTGAACGTATAAAATTACGTACAAAATATATAGATTTCTGCATTAAAGTAACCCAGAGAGTTGATATGGGGCCAACAAACCCGGTCAACAGGAAATAACTTTCATGACATTAGTCCATATATCTTACAATTTCTCGAAGTAATCAAACTGTATTCCAAAATATAACTTCAATAAAACTACAGCATAAAACATATATATCACTGCCTCTAGTAATTACGTCCACACAAACATGTACAGGGTGTGATGGATAAATTGTTGTCTAAATTACACAAAACTGAAAATAACACTTACATCTCATTTTAACAGATATATTTACCAAAATTGCACAAAAATATCTCGAATTACCAAAGGATAAATTCATTCAATAAAATCGCCATTGGCTTCAACTATAGCCTCCAAACTACTTCGGAATCTTCCGCTATTTTTCTAGGCGGTTTCCTTGTTTTAGTTGGTGAATGATGCCATAATCCTTGCCTTTTCTGTCATCTTTGGTGTTACAAGGAGTTTTGTTGGTCTCTCGGTCAACTGCGCCGCACACAAATTAATAAAAGGCCATTACAGTCTGGGGAGTTAGGTGACCTGATGTAAGGGGTGAAGTGGTTTCAGAAATTGTCTGACAGCCATTACTGGGTTCTACTGCTTGTGTGACATGGTACAGAGTCATTTTGCCACACATATGGTCTTCCTGCAGCCATCCACTTGACTCAGGGTAGTACTACCTCTTCAAGGCACTTGATGTAGGCCTCCATGTTGAGTTTGAGGCAATGTGGGAAGATGAATGGAGACATAATGTCGCCATCACTAGTGATCATCCCAAACACCTTCATAATCAGTTATCAGTTATCTCCTGTTAATTCCCCTCTCCAAGTTCTCCACTGCCTTAACCAGGTATTGAACTCACAACTCTTTGGGTCCTGTCACTGGATCTAAGCAACGTCTTTATCCACTGTACCATGTGCCCATAAGGTTCTTAAAGGGTTCAGTTCGACATTATTGTTTAATCTTTTAAATTTATTAAGGATTCTCTTTGATAAGCATCGATCGAAAGAAATAGCCGCTTACACAACTATTTGCTTTTTCGACAGTAATTTTCCCCATATCTCTGCTTTTACACGCTATATTAAATTTCTTGTGCCCCTAAAACCGGCTTCGACCCAGTGAAGCCTGTAGATCTTACCGAGGACTATTCTAATTCGAACCTTGTGGAAATTTGGAAAAAACATGTTGCATTGTTTGGCATTCGCACGGAAAGCTCCAATACCAACATTTCCGAGTGTTTGGGTGTTAATCTGAGGGCAGTGTAGAGGATTCGAAAAGAGTTGGATGAGTCTAATGGTGATTGTGAAGGTGTTTGATTAGACATGGCACATGGAACTAGAACAATCTACCCCAGCGAGCGAAATAGTGGGTTCAGTTCGTCATTCCAACCACCTGAAGAAGGCTGAAGCATACAACGGCCGAACCGTTGTGATAAATATGGCAACAAAGATTAAAACAATAGTTTGAATAATGTAAATAGTGTATATAGTACCTCATTTCAGAAATATAAACTTTTACAAATGATTCTTTAGCATGGCCTAGACACTGTCTGCATACCGGAAGTTAATGGTTCGGGTAACGGCACCGGTCCGCTGACGACTATTTTGAGAAGCACTATTGTAACATATGAATGAAACAAGAATAACAGAAATGCAAGAAGCGAGAAAGTATTACTGGTAATATTTCCTGAATGGAAAATGACTAGACAGGTTGTAGGTTTCAAAAATTTTTTTTTAATCATTTCACCACAAGCAAGGCAATAAAGCCACTAAGATGCAAGGAGTGACCGAGGGTGAGAGAAGAGAAAAAACTATTAACAAGAAGAGAGATCAATGAAAGAACAGGAAGAAGACACGTTTCCTTGTATGTGCGTTTTGGAGGAATGGCTATCGACTCTGAATAAGAAATCAGAGAGCCGAGTTCGAATTCCTGCAGCATTCACTTTCGCACAAATATTCTTTGGAAATATATGAATCCGCTCCTTCTCCCCACCAGCTATGGGTTAAATAGTAGACTGGGTTCTTTAGTCTTAGTTGGCAACCAGACTACGGCAAGAAGAAACCTACATTGGGGAAATCCTCTGCCGAGTCAGTCATGAATTGAAAGAGACGCTCAAGTATTTATCACGCATGGATTATTTAGGAGTGCCTATTTGACGCTCGAAAACAATTTCTTTTTGTTCGTTATCAAGCTCCTAGAAGTATTACTTTCTTTATTGTATTCCGGCTTGAGATATGGTCTTAAATATTTTCTGATAGGTAACCATACTAAAACGGATGCTAGGCAAGAAAGAATATTTCCAGTTTATGTTTCCTTGTTCTCAGCATTTTTATATCTGTGATATAGGAACACCTTATATACAATGGACGGAACAGTATAATTAAAAGAAAGGGATGGAAAACATGCATTATTCTCAGAGAGATTTTATATACCGTTATGTCATGCAAGAAATTATATATAAATACAAATTTGTCCCATGCAGAGAAATTATAACATATGCATATAAAAAGCGAGATAGTTTTAATTGTAATATTTCCCTCCGGGAAATAGAACAAGCCGGTGGTGTCCTTTGTGTACCTGGTGAGACCATGTGGTTTCCACAACTCCTTTAACTGCCGTGGGCAGCAATCCATTGCGTTTCTGCTGTGTACATAGCAAATGAGGTTTGTCTCTCTGGGAAATGACGTTACTCACCGGCCGTCACTTGACCCTCGTGAATTCATCTTACCCAAAGAGTGATAATCTTACTTTGCAAGTGAAATGACGACTGCGGAACACTTAGAATCATGAACCTGTCATTTAAAAAGAAAAAAAAAATGAGAAAAGTTATCAGAACGCTTTTTCTTTTTTCTTTTTTTTTTAATACAGTGATCCCTCGCCAATTCGCGGTTCTACTATCGCGGATTCACGACTTCGCGGATTTTTAAAATATATATATGGAAAATATATCGCAGAGTTTCTGGAAAATTCTAGAAAAATCGCGTTATATGAACACCTAAAATTTTTCATTAAATCCATTAAAATATTAATAATAAATATTATTTCCTGGTCTAGGAACAACAAAACAAGCATAAAATAGCAATAGAAAGGGCACTGCCATCGGAAGAGACGTAAAATACAATTATCGTCTGCACAGAAGAAGTCATCATCAGTTTCATCATCATCATCATTTCTACAGCGCAGCAAATTCATCACCATCATCATTCAAATTCTACTTCAACTTCTATCGTGTTGAATACAGTAACAATCTTTTTTTTTTTTCTAAAGAGTTATTGCTTAACAGTTGTCCTTGTTATTAATAGACTACTGTAATGGGTGGGTTGTTAACAGTACAGGGAGGGTTTTAAAAGTCCAAATACACGTTAAATAAATACTGTAAATATGGCGTCCCTAATTCGCTGAAATTCAGTTATCGCGGCCAGTCTCGGCACCAATCTACCGCGTTAAACGAGGGATCAGTGAAATTCTTAATTTATTACGGCGTATGCGTTTTGGAGGAATGGATATCCACTCTGAATGAGAAATCGGAGAGCCGAGTTGGAATTCCTGTTGCATTCACTTTCGCACAAATAATCTTTGGAAATATATGAATCCACCCCTACTCCCCACCAGCTATGTGTTGAATAGTAGACCGGGTTCTTTAGACATAGTTGGCAACCAGTCTACGGCAGGAAAAAATCTACATTGGGGAAATCCTCTGAGTGCCTATTTGACGCTCGAAAACAATTTCTTTTTGTTCGTTATCGAGCTCCTATAAGTATTACTATCTTCATTGTATTCCGGCTTGAGGTATCCATTTCAACTTACTGTTCAATTTTCTCTTGATTTCTGTGCAAATAATACAGAAAAACTTGTCTTCAAATTACAAAAAACCTCCCTTGTGTAGCCTGAATAAGAAGAAACATGGAAAAAAATTAGTATCGTAAAGAATCCTATTAAGCGGTCAGTTTTTCCATCAACCCTTGACAAAAATTATCTTTGGCACATATTTGGATTACAAATGGCTATTGGCCTCATATAAGTTGACGGAGACTGGGAAGGTTTCGGATTCAACAATCGGCTAGCATCTCATTGATATTCCAGTCTAAATTGGGGATGTTTTTTTTTTAAATGAAAAAGTTATCAGAGGAATTTTTCTAGAATTCAGTGGAGGTCTTAAAGATAAGACAGTATTATGAAATGGACAAAGTCCAACAATTATTTTAAGACATTTTTATGTTTATACATTCTTTTTTTATAGATACAAATATTTAAGTAAATGTTCTATTTATAATAAACAGTATTAACAACATTTACCGGCCTGAATGTCCGAGAAATTTTCATAGAAAATATGCGTCCTCCGACAGGAAACGAACCTGTATCCTATACGGAACCGTTATATAGCCTGACGTGCATTAAACCGATTGGGCCACAGAGGAGCGTTTCGGTTAGCAAGTTCGATTTTACTGTTTTTAAATCGTGGAGAATTGTAGTTTAAAAACAGTAAATCGACCTTGCTATCCGAACTGAAGGAATGATAAAATGTTCATGGGAGAAAAAGAAAACTTTTGATCGAATGGCTGGTGCCTTAAGATGTTTTACAACCACTTTTTCTTTTCCGGCATTAATTTTCCACGCGCCTACGTTTCTTCATGCTATACATGATACACAACCAATTCAAGATCGATCTGGTTCCAAGTTAACAAATATTCAGCAAATAATGGTTTAGCCGTTATTATACCGATGCGATAGTTTCCATCATTGGAACACAGTCTTTTATTCATATAAATGCATAGCATTCGAATCATCAAAATCTTTTTCCAGTCCTTCTATTGCGACCATATAACTTTTCCCTGGTCCGGCTTTCCACCGGCCGGCCAGTGAATCCTCACCCACGTTGCGTCTCGATTCTCCTTCTTGGTGGTGTGCGCAGAAAGCTGTGAAGTGACCGTTCCATGTTTACAAGTGAAAAAAAAGATGAAAACAGAAGCCAAATCGGCATATGATAACACTGAATAAAACTATATATACACATATATAGCAAGTGGAATCCAGAATAAAAAAAAGGAAGTATGCTTGTATTAATAAGACTGTTAGCTTCATTGCCATATTCACAACGTTTCGGCCTTCTTCAAATGATTGCAATTTCGAGTCGAACCCTTTATTTCGTCCAACGGAATATATTGTTCTTGTTCCACGTGCCATGCCTCATCCGGATGTCTTAGTTATATTCCTTTAGCTCAACTCTATAAATTTTAGTTCGCCACTGGTATTGAACTCATAAACTTTGGTTCTACTCACAGGATCTAACCAACGTCTTTATCCACTGGGCCACATGTCCTTGAGGGCATCTGCGTATGAATTTTTGAGACTTGATGTCTTAGCACACATTTTTACCAGTACTCATATTGCAATTTTTTCGTTATTATTATTTCATTTTTTTCACCAGAGATTATATTGCAATTTATTTTTTTTATTCATTGCTTTATATTTTATTATTTACACGGTTTGAATGAGTAGGTAGGTGACACTTTAGGGCAATTTCTGCCATATCACTCTAACAGTCCAGTTCTCCCTCCACCCCTACCAAT
>CAHIKZ030000402.1:2027500-2030000 GCA_903632075.3 Acanthosepion pharaonis | reverse complement strand
AGAAATATAATTATAAATGTATATTTTTCTTACTAGTGATTTGTTATAAGTACTGTTCAAAATGGCCGCCTTCCTATTGAGAATATATATATATATACTCGACTCTCCCGTCGAATTCGACGTATGAGGGTCAAACAGATCGGTTCCCAGGAAACCGACAGCCCGACAACAGCTCATGAGATTTGATTATAGTGGTGAAGGTTTCGTGCAGGACCATCCACACTTTTTGAAGGACCGAATACAGAGACCTGGTGCACTACGTGCCACAAGGTCGCCAAAAGACCCTCCGCAGGATTTAAATTCAGAGTTTTCCTTCTCCTAGACCAGTTGCCATCAAAGGCTATAGAACCCAGTCTCTCCTGTTATTTACCCATAGCTGGAACGAGAAGAAGAGGATTCACACATTTCCGTAGGATATATATATATAAAAATTATATATATATATATATATATATATATATATATATAAGCAAATATATGGATATAGATCCGACAGTATGAAGAAAAAAATATACTGAAGAAACAAACAAAAATCCTAATATGCAATTATACTGTTTTAATGTTATTTCAGTTATCTGTTTGGATTGGTCTTGCTCTTATATCGTCTTTTTCATGTTGAATTGAATATGGTCTATGTTAATTATGTTTTACGAATATGTCCTGAAGATGGTCTATTAGACCGAAACGTCCCACGTTGATATTACATTAACATTAAAACAGCATAATTGCATATTAGGATTTTTTGTTTGTTTTTCCGTATATTTTCTTCATATATATATATATATATATATATATATATATATATATATATATATATATATATATATATATATATAGTATACTGTAAATAGAATATATATATATATATATAAATATATATATATATATATATAGTATACTATAAAATAGAATTTTTGTTTGTTTTTTCCGTATATATATATATATATATATATTGATATATATATTCAATTTATATTATATATATATAAATTATTATTATATTATGTACATAAATATATATATATATATATAATATAAATATAATATATGAAATTATATATATGAAATATACTGAAATTCTCCTTCACACAGACACACACACACTGACACCGATCTCTCTCTATATATTTCTCTCTCTCTCTCTATATATATCTCTCTATATATATATATATATATATATATATATATATATATATATATATAAATATATATATATATCTGTGTGTTTGAGTGTGTGTCTGTGTATAAGAGAATCTGAGTAAATCACTGAGCATTTCTGTGTCAAGCTCTTTAGCAGAAGAAAATATTTGGTCCAGGAGAACCCCGAAATCCTTTGATGTTGCCAATTACGTTTCGACTGTCGACGATTACCCCCGACTCTTTTACGTTCTCCATTTCCGTTTTTACACATAATGATCGACAACATTGCTTATTACCAGTAATATGTATGTTCTCAAGTTGGCTTTCTCAGCATTAAATTCGCCATCGCAACCGCCACTCCTGTAGACACAATCTGTATCTCCATATAACTAGTCCTACCCACCTACATACCTCGGGTGTTTCTCAGTTCTGTCACACTGAATACGTCCACGGACTCTCCTCGACATTTATTATTTCTGCATTCAATTAGTTTTCACACTACTTGTATGTGATGTTTTACGCTGAAGACTTAGTGTCAGCCTGTCTCTTTAATGCTGCAGGACCTTCCTCAGTATTCTAGGCAATCTCAGTACTACTTTGTTTCGATAGGGCAGGTCGATTTTTAATAAAGATATTGCATTCAGTATGAAAGTTGGGATTAATATGATGAATAATGACAATTTTTTTCCAAATCGTTACCGTTTTTTTTTTTTTTTTGAAAACGAGTTTGAAGAATAAGATTAGTGTAAAAATTGTAGTATTATAATATCATTCCAGTGATGAGTGAAATCCTTATATAATTTGTAATTTACTGAAGTTTCAGTTATATGGACAAGATTCATGACACAAGCATATTAATTATTGTGCCATGCCAAGAAATGTTTCTCGCCGGAGTCGATCCTTCGAATCTACAAATCAGCCATTCGCCCTTGCATTGAGTATTGCTGCCATATATGGTCTGGAGCCCCTTCTGTTTGTCTCAAGGTTCTTGATAAAATCCAGAGACGGATATGCAATGTAATTGGTCCTGATCTGGCATCTGGTCTGCAGTCGCTCTCTCACAGACATGCCGTCGCCTCCCTCTGTCTTTTTTACAAATACTTTCATGGTAACGGCTCTAATGAGCTGCTTTCGCTGGTTCCCAGACTTCATGAATTTAAGCGTCCTACGAGGCTGGCATCTATTTCGCTCACTAGGGTAGATTGCCTTAACTGGATATTGAACTCGCTCTCTTTAGGTCCTGTCACTGGATCTAACTAACGCCTTTATCCTCTGTACCATGTGTACTTGAGGACAGGACCCAAAGTATGTGAGTTCAATACCTAGTTAAAGCAGTGGAGAACTTGGAGAGGGGAATTAA
>CAHIKZ030000402.1:1952500-2022500 GCA_903632075.3 Acanthosepion pharaonis | reverse complement strand
AAGAAGAAGAAGAAGAAGAAGAAGAAGAAGAAGAATATTGCTTCCTTTGCTGATGGTAGCTAGAGTTTGGGCGTCCGATTTAGCCCCCCTTCCCCTCTCTCCCGAAAGCAGATATCGAAATATAATGTTGTTGATGGCTTCTATCCTCGGAATCGGTAACGCGTCTGATGAGAAAATCCTGTCTCCTGGCCTATAAATACACACTAAACATTCAGAGTTTAAAAAAAAAAAGCCATCAAGAATTCGGATATAATTACAAGAAAAGACTTGAAAGTGCCAATCAAATTTGTAGCAGAAATTCATGTCACTCGTGACATCTCACTTCTGTCGATCTTTTTCGTCTATTTATTTTCAAATTTATACATTTTTTTTTCAAGTGTTTTTTTTTTCTTTTTTTTAAATAATTCAAAAGCTGAGTGATGTTATTAACCTTTATCAACCAATCAAAAAAGATTGTTGAAAAGTGATGGAGTTGGTAAGACCTTAGTGTGGCTTAAATTCCGCCTGATTCGCCCAATTTTCTTATGTTTGAAATAATTACGATTCGTAGAAATCTATCGGCATGCCCACTCGAACGGAATGTGACTAGTTCAATGATTCTCAACGTAGGGCGCATGACCCACCAGTGGGGTATGGTAATATTTTGGTGGGGCATGTGAAAGGTTGTACACCCTTTGGCTTACTATATCAACAGAGTAAGGGGACAATTCGAAAATGAATTATAAACAGTGAATTGTTTTCTAGTGAGCTCAAATTTCATTTTGCATTATTATTTCATGATTAAAATGATCAAAGTATATTACAGAATAACATTTCATTCAAATATTTTATATTTCTACCTTTCAGTTCGCTATTATATGTTTTGAAACAATATATATTTAACAGTTTTTTTTGTTTGTGTTTTTTTTTTTTAATTTTCTCTCTCATGGACGCCATGGTCTTTGGAGACTTATTTAGAGACCAAGTTAATGGCCTTTTAAGCTTATGTCACCTGAATTGTAGTAAAATTTTGAATGTGTAATAAAGAAATATTACAGGGGGTAGCAGAATTTTAAAAAAAATACCCAAGCTGGGCATGTAGCTCATTTAATTTAACATAAATCTCTAATGACACGAGTAGAGAGGTTCACAATCATTCCCGGTCTTTTAAATAGGAGTAAAGTTTATATTTATATATATATATATATATATATATATATATAACGGCCACATTGTGTTGAAACATATATATATATATATATATATATATATATATATATATATATATATATATATATATATATATATATATATATATATATATATTATATTGAAACACTGATTCCCATAGGATCACTGAAGTTAATGCAACATAGAGCCTGGTCATTACCTAAATGGGTGACCTAAATTGGAAATATCAAGTGATGTTAGCTTGGACGTGCAGGTGGTGTAATGAATAATCGCTCGGTTCTGTTATATTCACTTACGCGCAAATACCCTTGGGAAAGATATTAATTCATCTCTTTATCCCACCAGCTATATTTTAATTAGTAATACCTATATGACTAAATTATTATTATCTCAAAAAAAAAAAAAAAAATCCAAAGTTTTTTTGGCTTTAAATAACCTGAATAGGGTTGAAAAGCTGTAGAATGGATATAGGCTGTGTTTATTTGTGTTAATCTGTAGCTGTAAGTTCTGCATTTAAACTTTTTTATAAAGACGATCGAAATTTAATGGCGTCCTGAGTATGACGATAAACTACATCCACGTCCTGGGTAAGACGATAAACTACATACGCGTTCTGGGTAAGACGATAAACTACATCCGCGTCCTGGGTAAGGCGATAAACTACATCCCCGTCCTGGGTAAGGCGATAAACTATATCTGCGTCCTGGGCAAGGCGATAAACTACGTCCAACAGAAAAGCCTCTGATCAACAGATTTTGAAGAGTGTGGAACCACTTCTTAATTGCTGGTGTTCTCAGGTCCACCTTGACCCGAAGTGGTCACACCTGTTTGGGTCAAAACTCTATGAATGTGTAAAAATAGGTTTTAATACCAGCAATACATTTTTGAAGAAAATAAATAAAAAAATTTTTAAAATATTTAAAAAAAAAATAAAAATAAAAAAATATTATCAGTAATAAAAATCTTGTCGGCATTAAATAACCCATTGAGGCGTTGATATGCCGTAAAACAAAACAAACCAAACCAAAACGAAATTTAATGAAACTTCTGTATTTTGTCGAAATTGGTAATACGAAACAATTAACATTCCTTCCGTATATCAGGGATTTTAGATTCATAAAGCGACTACAGTTGGTACTTTGTGTATCGGCCTTATGGTAAATTGTGTAGCCTGACACGCTACAAACAGTACCCCTGCCGTCAGCACCAGCCAAATACAATGTGTTTTGTAACAAGATTAAAAACTGAGGGTTGGGGCATTAGACAGCAAACTCGGTTTCTGGGGCCCACGTGATCTATGAAATGGAGAAATCTTTACTCCTGCTAACCTAGTGTCTGTCGAGTGAAATACCGTTGCGAGGGAGAGTCAAAAGAAATGAGAAAAGGCCTCTTATTTGCATGTTTGCTTTCACATTAACTCTCTGGCGTAACACAATCTTTCCAAGTTAATTTCTGTATTCTCATTTGCTCTTCATCGCCGTGTAAATAATCGTGCATATTCCACGAAATCATTAAGATTAGGTTATATTTTTCTTTTTATTTTAAGCAAGAAATCATACATTTTCTTTTAAATTTCACCCGATGCAAGGCAATAAAGCCACTAAGATGCAGTCGTCGGTTACTGAGCGTTAAAGAACGCGAGAAGAACAAAACATTATTAATGATCATAATGGCGAAGTTTTGTACAGAAGCAGCGACAGATTTCGAAAAAAATTGATAACTGATAAATGGTGCACAGTGTGGCAAGGAATCTCCGAACAAATCTCCTCCTGTTTTAATATCATAGAATGTAATTATTCCAGAATAATTTCAAAGCCAAAACAGCGTCCATGAAATTAAATATAAACCTTTCGGGAAAAAACATGGTTTAAAATAACCGAGAATACTCTATTTATTGACCTATACCTGGAGGAAGATTAATTCATGTCTTTTCAATGAGTATTAAAAAGTGGATCAAAATGAAACTTCATATATATATATATATATATATATATATATATATATATATATATATAGATATAGAGAGAGAGAGAGATAGATAGATAGATAGATAGATAGATAGATAGATAGATAGATAGATAGATACACCTAGTGAGCCAGACAAACCTACTTAGGTTTCACCTAATCAGATCGTCGGGGAAAGTAACCGTTTAGGTGAAACCTAGGTAGGTTTGTCTGGCTCACTAGGTGTATCTAGGTCTGCTCTATGGTTGTATTGAGCGCTTTTGTTAGTTAGTTGTTTACTCGTATCGGGTTTTTTTTTTCTTTGGGCTTCAGACCTGCATCTGTGCGATTTTTTTGTCGGCAGAAGTTCATGTTTGTAGCTCTTTCTTTTTTTTAAAACCTTTTTTTCCCTTGAGATTGATTTGATTAGCAAATCAAAAATTCGAGGGTTTGTCGAAACGACACTAGTTATATATATATATATATATATATATATATATATATATATATATAAAAGAAGAGTAAGATATATATCCTGTGTTCTTATTGATATTTTTTATTTTTATTTCCATAAAACAGTGCTCAATGTAAAATTTACAGAGCATAAATATTATAAATTAACTGATTCAAAATATGTTTTTGCGCTACACAGTAATTACCGTGTTTCAAAAATGGAAGCTAAAAACTTTAAAAGCATTAGTTCCGTTTCATCTTCAAGCGAATATTGGAATAACTTCAAGAGTTATTCCAACTTCAGCAGTTATTCCAATATTCGCTTGAAGATGAAACGAACTATTGCTTTTAATTTAATTATATAATTAAATTTAAAGTTTTTAGCTTCCATTTTTGAAACATGGTTATTACTGTGTAGCGAAAAAAACATATTTTCAATCGGTTAATATATATATATATATATATATATATATATATATATAAATCAAAGCGTGTGGGCTTGTGTTGTTTTTGTGTTTTGTGGGGGGTTGTCTGGCTACAATGGCTAATTTTTATCGCTGATAAAATTGATTCTCTTGAGGATGAAACTGTCATCCAACAGTTAAGGTTTAATATTAACTGGATGACCAGTTTCAAAACAGTAATTTCTGTGTCGCGATGGAATCATATTTTTAAAGAAAGGATTTTATATATATATATATAAGAAAATAAACTACGAAATCTCCATAAATATTCTTAAATGTCTATAATTTATAACAGAAGCCATTTGTTTATACCAACGGCTTCCCATACTTAATACTTCTCGTTTTCATCTTCGCGTGGTCATGTCTGAAGTCACGAGCTGCGGTGCCATTTTCGCTTCCGTGTGTCTTATATAGGAGTTAGTCGTTGCTTTGAAATTTTTCATGCAACAAAAACAGACTATCATTATTGTTTCGTCCGTGCATTGGTTGATATATTGAAAAGTAATTGTCATCTTTGATAATGGCTTATGTAAGCCGAAAGCTTAGATTGGATTTAAACATGTATCAATATGGTGATTTCTTTTCGTCTTTCAATGATAATGTTATTAAGCTTATCAGACATTATGAAAGAAACTTACTTAAAATAAATAGACAAAACTATATTATTTAATGAAACATGCATCAATATATATATATATATATATATATATATATATATATATATATATATATATATAAAAAAATATATATATATAACATATAATATATAATGAAACATATATATATATGTGTGTGTGCTTTATTTTGTATGTATAGTACTTAGTGGAAAGCGCTCAATATCTGTGATAGTGTTTGTCTGATGATCATAAAAGCGTGTAGGGTCACAAACTCACACCACTCCAACTGAATATGTTAACTCTATCACTAATATTGGGCACTTTCCAATAAGTACCGCGCATATACATACATATATATATATATATATATGTGTGTGTGTGTGTGTGTGTTTGTGTGCGCGCACACGCGCGTGTGTGTATGTGTGTGTGTGTGTGTGTGTGTGTATACACACTTCAAGAAAGGAAAAACTTGTATAGATATTGTAATATTAAACTTATTCGCACATTAACTTAGGGATTCAGACATTTAGAGATTATTACAAGTGACATTTGGACTCTTGAATCACAAGAGATGCTCAAAATGGTGGCCTTTGTCTTCCAGTCATGTATTAGTGTGGCGAACTACTGCTTGGGCAAAGCTTGCCAAAGTGTCCAGTGGGATTGCTACACATGCATTTTCAATTTCTAGTCTAAGGGCCGCCAACATAATGATATCTGTCAAGAAAATATCGTACTACAGTAAACAGTTTTAATCGCAATTTGATAAAACTACGACAGACAAGTTTTTCACTTTCTGAAATGTTTATAAATTTTTGGGGGCTGACATTCATTCTATCTCTCTCTCAATATATATATATATATATATATATATATATATATATATATATATACCGGGGTAACACAGGTTCGAATCTTACCCGAGTACATATTTCATCTGTCTGTATCTCAGAGATGAGATATTATGATTACTTATTCGGACTGTTATTCTTATCTTCATTGCCATATTCACAACGTTTCGGCTGTTTTACGCTCCGGCCTTCTTCAGGTGATTGGAATTTCGAACCGAACCCTTTATTTCGTCCACCGGGGTAGAATGTTCTAGGTCAGCGTGTCATATTTCTTCCGGATATCTCAGTTATTTCCCTTTAGCGCAACTCTCTATTTTCTATTTTTTGGGTGGGGTCACTACTGCTGTAGCCTGGTATTGAACTCACAACTCTTTGGGTAGTCAGTGGATCTAGCCAACGCCTTTATCCACTTCAATGCACAATTTATTTATTAAATTTTCCCTTATGCTCAGGCTGGTAGTCGAAATAAACACTATTTAAAACATAGGAATTCCAATAAAAATAGTCTTTGAAGTGATACGCGCGTACACGCACGCACACACACACACGCGCGCACACACACACACACACACATATATATATATATATACACACACACACACACATATATATATATATATATATATATATATATATATATATATATAGCCTTCGGCTATAGATTAAAAACTAGGACTTTCATCTGGGAAAATTATTGCTATTCTCTGAAAAAATGTTTAATTCAGTAGTCACTCAAACAAAAAAGAAATGAAGTATACTTACAATCCAAAATACGTTTCGGCTTTAAATAACCCAAAAAGGGGTGATAAACCGTAACAATCAAAGCAATCGATTAAAAACTTTAGAGTGTTAACTCTGTCCTAAGTTCACATAGGACCTTATAGTAGGTATCATCAACTACACGCTTGTTCGATTTAATTGAAACTAAAATAATTCGCTATTATTTTCTTTTTTCGTATTTTTCCAATAAAACATGACCCAGTACACATGTTAGTACTTCGTATGTCCATTCCACGAAGACGTTCCTTGCAGATTGACCACAGATTCTCGATTGGATTTAAATCAGGAGAGATTCCAGGCCAGTCTATAGTACTTTGATTTGCTCACTAATTAAGGCTTGCCAGTGTGTTCGTGCAACGTTACAATTTTCGTACGCTTACTTCGAGTAACATCCATTGCAGACAATGCCCTTAATAACAACTAATCGACAGTCGAGAAAATAGTTTCCGGGCGTGGTAAAAATCTGATGCAATCACGGATGACACAATATTTTTCAGGGCAAAACAAATTTCACCATTCACCCTGAAAATAGATTCATATGATTGCACACCACTGCAAATGACGTTATCTGGGGAAAAAATAGAAATCGATTATACCCTGTCACTCCAGTGGGTCTAAAACTGACCGTCTGATGAAAGAAAGGAAACTAAAGCGGTTAATTGAAATTAATTTGCACAAGAGTGTACTTTTTCTCTAAGTTTGTAGAATAATGTGAGAATTGTTTTTGTTTTTTTTGTTGTTTTTTTTTTCACTGCGGGCTAGGACACACCCGATCATGACCTGGGGTGAATGTATGGTCCTAAAAATACTCTTGGTATCAACATTTGGTTCTGCAAGCTACTGGTACTTTAGGTAGATGCAAACAGCGTCCACTGTGAACCTTTCTCATCAGAGAATATCTTCGCCGTGAAACCAGGATTCTTCAGTTACCTAAACATTCTATTGCACCTTTCAGATATATATATATATATATATATATATATATATATATATATTATTGTATTCATGTATATTATACATTTGTTTGTTTTGTATATTTTCTTTCTATAAACGCTCTCTTCACAAATGATCAATCATGCCCATAAATATTTTAAACAATATGTGTGTGTGTATGTGCATGTGTGAGTGTATGTATGTGCGCATATATATATATATATATATATATATATATATATATATATGCATGCACACACACACACATATATATATGTGTGTGGGGGTGTATATATATATATATATATATATATATATATATATATATATATATATATACGTATATATATATATATATATATATATATATATATATATATATATATATATATATATTAGTGTGTGTATATATATATGTATGTATATATATATATGTATGTGTGTACATATAATATATATATGTGTGCGTGTGTGTGTGTGTAATGAAAATTTATGAATTATTTTCTCATTCAATTAAAAGGCAAAGAATGCCACCGAACGAGAAGTAATAAATAAAAGTACTGAAAAGATACATTACAAACTTATAAATATCTATTAACATTTATATCGTATAATTTGGGCGTTTTCTTTGCTTGCTCTTAGCCACACCATTCTCATTTTTGTTTTTGTTTTTTTGTTTTGGAATCATTTCATCCTAAGCAAGGAGACACTGCCACCAAGATGTAGTCGAGGGTTACTGAGAATGAAACAGTAAGACAAACATTATTAAGGAAAGAGGAAAATAAAAGAACAGTTTTTTTTACAGCTTATCAACCTTTTGAAAGTTATTTAAAACCAGAAAATATTTTCAGGTTGATTTTTTTTTTTAATAATAATGATACAAGTCTTACTAATTAACCCATAGCTAGGGGAGAAGATGTGGATTCATACCTTTCCCAACGGTATTTGCGTGTATGTGAATATAACGAACCCAACTAGAATTGGAACTCGAATCTTTGATTAACAATTCCGAGCCATTATCCATATCACCACCCGCACATCCAAGCTTCCTGCAGCTGGTAATCCCAAACAGAGGTTAAATTAACAAAAGATGACGTTTAGCTTCACTTGTTGGATTCACTTAGGCACAAATATCTTTGGGAAAGTGATAAATGCATCCCCTACCCAGTTAAACAGCGGATCAAACTGAACTTTATAGGCTTGGTTGGTAACCAGACTAGGAGAAGGAAAATTCTGAATTTAAACCAGCCTGGAAATGTTAAGTTTCCGTCAGTTTATCTTGCCTAAGACACACCACTTCTGTACGACTTCACTACATACGATGCCCCTACGGCTCTCAGGGGTTACGGGACTCGTGACCCTGATCGTGCTTGTAACGAACTCGGCTCTCCGATTTCAAATTCCGAGCCTCAATCCATTACACCCGACGTGCATCCTCTTTAGGGGTCTGCTCTTTCAAGACAATTCGGTGTTTTAACTCGGTGCTGACAGTGAGCGTTCGATCCGAGGTAATACCTAAGATATTGCATAATAAATATTAAGACAATCAGCTTGGCCCTCATTTAGAAGATGTGTTGCCTATATATATATATATATATATATATATATATATATATATATATATCGGCAGCACATCTTCATTCAATCATGTTTCATTAACATGCCTATATATATATATATAAGTGTGTGAGTGTGTGTGTGTGTGTTTCATTAACATGCCTATATATACATACAAACATATATATATATATATATATATACTATACTATACTATACGTACACTCTACAACCCTAATTGTTGCAAACAGTTAGCTCAAGGGAAACCCCACCCTTAAATAAAGCTCCCACTTCATTTTCTATTTCTTGTCTCGTTGAAACAGAATACAGAAGTGTCCGAAAGTTCCGATTTTTGACATCTTTTCTCGCCAAGCTTCCATATTATTTTTTTTTTTTTTTATCTCTAGAATTTCTTTCATTAAACTATTACACACACACACACGCACACACACACACACACGCGCGTGCGCGCGCACACACACTTAAACACACACACACAATTAAACACACACAATTTTGCGCAATGAATGCACACAATAAAAGCATAGATAGATAGATAGATAGAATGATAGATAGATAGATAGATAGATAGTAAACATTATGAGATAGATAGATAGATAGATAGATAGATAGATTGTAAACATTATGAGATAGATAGATAGATAGATAGATAGATAGATAGATAGATAGATAGATAGATAGATAGATAGAAAACATTATGAGATAGATAGATAGATAGATAGATAGATAGATAGATAGATAGATAGATAGATTGTAAACATTATGAGATAGATAGATATGGACAAAGGTAAATAAATAAAAGCCTATATATCAACAACATCAACTATGAAAATGTGCTGACCGTGTTTGGAAAATAAAACATTCCCATAAAACATTCCCATGAATCTAGAAGCATATATAAAAAGTTAAAAATAGTAAATAAAAATATCATTGATAATGGCTAATCGAATAGCCGAAAGCGCTTGGGGACAAATAATATTTGAACAATTTTTACACACCAGAAACACAAGTAAAAAAAAACTCAATCGCAGTACCTTGTCATTCCTTAATGAAACATATGTAAAGGATATATATATATATATATATATATATATATATATATATATATATATATATATATATATATATATATAAAAAAAAAAAAAAATAATAAAAATGGATTTTTAAAATTTAATAATGCAACAGATTTTTATCACTTTAAATGTTATTTCAAGTTGATACAAATATTTGAGCAGATGTTCCGTTTATTTATTAAACAGTACATTTATTTATTTTTGAAGAAATCTTATTAAAGAAAATATGAGATCTCAAGGCAGGATTCGAACCTGCATCCCTCTGGGCAAAGGGAACTGTCGTTAGATCTGACGCGTTTTAACCGACACGACCACGAAGAAGATTTACCGATCACACAAGGCTGAATAGTGCCTTTAGTATATTTATTTATTTATTTTCATGTATCGCCTTGAGTGTCGGGGGTTGGGATGCAGGTTCGATTTCTACCGGGGAACGCATATTTTTTTTTCTGGAATAAGATTTCTCGAATATTCAGACCGGTAAACGAAAATAAATAAATATACTGTTTAATAATTAAACGGAACGTCTACTCAAATACGGGCATCCACTAAAAATAGCGTTCAAAATGAAAGTGTGTGTGTGTGTGTGTGTGTGTGTGTGTTAATCACAGTCTGCCACAAATAAACAGGTCCTGTGTCCTGGAAAAACGGCAACTGAACTCAATGACTGATAAGATGCAAAGGAGTCCTAAGATCAAAGAGATTCCTTTGGAGCCATATCTCCAGCCTGACAAAGAGGCGGAAATAGAGCACTATAATATATGTAGCTAGCCGAAATTTGATCTGAAATGTTCAGTGTATAATGTTCACTCTATATGATTAATATTTACCACTGAATGTGAACCACTGAAAGTTCATTAAAAGGGCGATAGATTCTGTGAAAAATAATATTTCTCCTCATTAAGCCGAGGACTTATAGATTCAGGTTGGTAATCATTAATAATTTACTCAGATGTATGAAACCCATTTCGACATTGTTGGTAATGATGAGTGTGTTTATTATGTTTTATTTTGTGGCCATGTGTTTTAGTTTTAATACTTATATTTTCGTTCTGGTAATTGGAAAATTTTTCTTAAAATGGCATACATATTTTATTCGTCACCTTTTTCTCATTATTATACCTTGTTTCATCTGTATTCTAAATTTATGGAGAAAGTCACCCCCAGCGCATCTCCCCACAAGGCATCTCCCTCACCCAAGACAGCTTTTGCGTCATGGATTCATCCCTGAACTCTATAATCTTTTCCATGAAAGGGTCATTCGTTATCTATTCTCCTCATTCAATTATTTATTTATTACTACCCTCCTTTTTACTCGTATCATTTCCTGTTATATTCGTATCGAACATCTCTTCTCTATCTTGGGTGGCTCTTAAGCTTTCTGTCGGGTGAACACTAGTAAAAAAAACATTTAAAAACTCATTCTTAATCGTAACCATTATTAGAGTAACCACTACCTTGAACGGCTCTCGAGCCTTGTATTGATTGAACGTTACTGTAAAAAGAAATATTAGCATCCTGCTGATCAATGTTTTAGCGATTTTCCTCCAGAGGTCAATCACAATGTGAAATTGGAATTTAGCCACAAGGCTGCCAAGGATATGAGATATCTGTCTAAACCTACACTTTTGTGCAAATTAATTGAAAAATTAATTTAGCTTCCTGTCTTTCACCATACGACAAGTTTTAGGTCCACGAGAGTGACAGGGTGCACTCATTTTCTATTTTTTTCCTTAGATTAGGTCATTTGCAGTTGTGTGCAGTAATATGAATCTGTTTTCGGGGTGTACGATGAAATTTGTTTGGCCTTGAAAAATATTGCGTCACCCGTGATTGCATCAGATTTTTGTCACGACCAGACGCTATTGTCCCGACTGTCGATTAGTTGTCCAACGGCTATTGTCTGCGATGGGCATTATTCCAAGGAAGCGTATGAAAATAGTAACGCTGCACGAACACACTGACAAGCCTTACTAGTGATCAAATCAAAGTACTATCCCGGAAACTCTCCTGATTCAAACCCAATCGAGTATCTGTGTTCAGTCTGCAAGGAACGACCTCGTGGAATGGACATTTGTTTTGTTTCAATTAATTTACGAAAAAAAAAAAGGGTAAATAATGAAAACTTTTGTTTCAATTAATTTGAATTATTCCCGATCCAAGCTGTTTAATGTTGTTGTTGCTGCTGTTGTTGTTGTCCACTTTTTGATTGTTCCCGCCAATAGTAACTGGCAACGTGAGAATAAATAACTGCAAATCTCTTAGATTATCCAGATCTTTTCTTTTTTGATATTTTGGTCGTCTTGGAAATAAATTCCGATTTTCCAGTTTCTTTTTCTTAGGGACTTCGAAAATTCTCTGAAAGAAATTGTAACGCCAAAGGATCACATTTTTCCATTTTTCATTTAAAGAAAAAAAAATTTGAATTGAATTTATTTTTAAAACATTTTCGTATAAAATATACATAACTAATAATACGGCCTTTTTTCTCTCTTTCTCATCCAGAATCATCGTTTGCGAACGAAGTGCGAAACGCGATTCAAGAGAAGCCATCAACCTTTAGATGGCATTACTTTAGCATGGGCCCCAAATCACTGAACGCAATCGTTTAAAACGATAAAATAAAGCAGGGAATTTTTAAAGAAACATAAATTACCAGCAACCAAAGAAAAAAAAAAAAAAAGACACAAAAGCAAAAAAGTTTTCCCCACTTGGAACTCTTAAGATCTGCAAATTTTATGTGAATCTACTGGTGACCCGTATTAGCAACTAATTGCTGTATGTGGACACAGACGAATTTTAAGCCATGTCGGTGACACTCGTTACCTGCACGCTTGGTCTTTTATTTGCCTACCCTGGGATTATTCGGACGGTTTCTACGGCTGAAGTCGACGACGACGCCCTCAAAGTGGCCAGATGTCGAGCAAAATGCTTGACTAAGGTAACCTTTTTCTTTTTCCTTTTTGAATTTTCCAATTTGAATTTTCCGAAAAATATTTAACTCTTAAGTTAATGATTAAATAGAATCATTACAAGTTCCACAACGATAAAATACCTAAGGGAATTAACCTATTGCATCTTTAGATATTTGAAACGAACAACTTTAACAAAATATTGCAATGACAATCATAAATTTTAATTTATTTCAGTTAGTAAGAGGGTACAAATGAAAACACTTGAAATTAATAAGTTTTTCCATTTCACTGAAGCAGACGGTAAAGATATGGTAATGTTATCATGGCCCCTATCTTCTTTACTCTCTTTCTTTCATTCTTTCTTTCTGTTCTCTTCCTTTACATGATACCAGAACAGCGTCTTTCATAGAACACTTCTTCAGTTTATTTGCAAAATCAAACAGAAATGGTTCATTGTTTATCTGAGGTAGTGGCAAGGTGTAACGTACGCGCTAACTACAAGGTCATTGAAAAGTAACTCCCTATTTTATGTATGATGGACTCTCCCGTCTAACTATAATTTTTACAAGACGGAAGAGTCCACCATACATAAAATAGGGAGTTAGTTTTAGTTGCAATGAATGAACTAATGGTAGTAAATGGAATATTCAGGTTGTCTGAGATTTTCCTGTAACTTTTACCATTCTTTCTAGAGCTTAACTATCAGTTCTTTTTGCGAATTTGTCTATTTTTTACCTCTTGCCATGATGATAAACTTCTTGCACGAATCTCAGTTACATAGTGTTCTGTTTGTATTTTTTAGGCTAAAAATACCTACTGATAACATTATTGGAATATTCTAGAATATTCCACTTGAATAATCTAGAGTATTAAAGCAATTTAAAAGTTTTTAATTCTGAAATTTGTATTGGACAAATACTTTTTGCATCCATAGGATTTATTTCTATTAAGTAATTTTTTTCTCTTTTCTATGCATATTAAGTTATTATGCATCTGTGTACAGTTAATTATATGAAAAGTATGTTTATTCATTAGTTGGAAATACAATAAATTAAAAATTTGTATGTGTACGAATATTTGTTTCCCCGCCCCATATATGTGTGGAAGTAAGAATGGTTTGGTTTGGTGTGTTTTACGGCATATCAACCTCAATAGGTTATTTAATGCCGACAAGATTTTTATTGCTGGTAATATTTTTTTCAAAAAATGTATTGTTGGTAAGCATTTATCCAATATTTTTTCCAAAAAATATATCGCTGGTAATGTTTTGTTTTTTTTAAATGTATTACTACTAATTTTTTTTTTTCCAAAAAATATATCGCTGATAATAATTTTTTCCTCAAAAATTCTTTGCTGGTAATATTTGTACAAAAATGTATTGCAGTATTAAAACCTATTTTTACACTTTCATAGTGTTTTGACCCCTTTTGGGGATTAACTATTTGCTCATAGCTGGGACCCTAACAGGTGCTACCACCCCGGGTCGGGGTGGACCTGGGAATACCAGCAATTAAGAGGTGGTTCCACGTTCCTCAAATCCTCCTGATCAGACGCCTTGCTGTTGGATGTTGTTTATCGTATAACCCTGGACGCAGATGTAGTTTATCGTCTTACCCAGGACGCAGATGTAGTTTATCGTCTTACCCAGAACGCGGATGTAGTTTAATGTCTTACCCAGGACGTGGATGTAGTTTATCGTCTTACCCAGGACGCGGATGTAGTTTATCGTCTTAACCCAGGACGTGGATATAGTTTATCATCATACCCAGGACGCGAAATAGTAATGATACAGCAGTAGTATTTGAATAAATGAATAAGCATTAAACTTTTTTTTTCAAATAATTCTTTTCACTATTCTTCGACTGTTATTTTAAATACTTTGTTTTAATATTCATTTTTTAAATACTCTTTAAAAAAAATTTCCTAAGTGTGGCGTGATATTTTAATTTCTTCCTAGGTACGCCTTTACTTAGGAATGGTTGAGAAATACTGTGCTAGCATTTATAAAACGTATTGCTCAACGAAGAAAAAATTCATAGAAAATATCAAAGTCGTCCTGGGTATGACAATAAACTACGTCTAGCAACAAGGCCTCTGGTCAACAGGTTTTGAGGAGCGTGGAACCCCCTCTTAATTGCTGGAGTTCCCAGGTCTATCCTGACCCGGGGTGGTAGCACCTGTTAAGGTCCCAGCTATGGGCAAATAGTTAACACCTAAACTTGTGTTTTAATACCAGAAATACTTTGTAAAAAAAAAAAAATTACCAACAATAATTTTTGAAGGAAAAAATTTTACTGGCACTACTTAAAAAAAAATACCAGCAATACAAACAGCTTTACATAAAAAAAAAAAATAACAGCTATAGATTTATAATTTTTCGGACTAATGTCCTCATCTTTGTCGCCATATTTATTACAACGCCACAAAAATCTCCTGAGCCGATCAAGCATAGAAATGAATACAATATGGGAACCAGTAATAAGGAGTGCCAGAGAAAAGCGATAACGACAACAAAAATTGCAATGTGAGCTCTGGTAAAAAAAAAATAGTTGCTGAAGACATTAGGTTCATAATACCCAGAAATTCATACACAGATGTCCTCAAGGACACAGTGGATAAAGGTGTTAGTTAGATCCAGTGACAGGCCCCAAAGAGTGTGAGTTCAATACCCGGCTAAGGCAGTGAAGAACTTTCAGAGGGAAAATTAACAGGCGACAACTGATAACTGACATCCATTAGACATGGCACGTGGAACTAGAACACTCTAACCCAGCGAGCGAAATAAAGGGTTCAGTTCGACATTCCAAACGGTCGAAACGTTGTAATAAATATGGCGACAAAGATGAGGACAATAGTCCGAATAATGTAAATAGGGTACATAATACCTCATCTCAGAAATATAGACAGATACTGAAGTGCCGAAACGTTGTAATGAATATGGCGACAAAGATGAGGACAATTCTCCGAATAATGTAAATTGTGTACATAATACCTCATCTCAGAAATATAGACAGATACTGAAAGGCCGAAACGTTGTAATAAATATGGCGACAAAGATGAGGACAATAGTCTGAATAATGTAAATAGTGTACATAATACCTCATCTCAGAAATATAGACAGATACTGAAAGGCCAAAACTTTGTAATAAATATGGCGACAAAGATGAGGACAATAGATTTCTTGAAGGAAAAATATTCTAAGAAGTAGATTTTTTGAAAAAGAAATATTACAAGCAATAAACATTTTTGTTCGGCGTTAAATAACCCTTTGAGGTGTAGATATGCCGTAAAACAAAAGAAACTAAACAAAAATATCAAAGCGGCTTGATAATTGTCTTTTGGTATGCGCCCTGGGCAAGTGCGACACGTGTTTGATAATGGCGTTAATGTATGAATGGTTAATGACCGTCGCAGATTGCAACGAAGTTGGAGCATTCAGACTGGTTGGCAGATGGTAAATTGCCATAGAATGAAGAAAGACGAATGGACACTTGAATCTGATCTTTGAATTACGCTCGAAATTTTAAGATGGGAAACAAAAGTGACTTAAGTACTAAGAGACCCCCCTCCACTAAAAAAAACAAAGCAAACAAAAACTAAAGTACCAACCCAGACACACAAAAAACTAATTCAGGCACGATGACATACCATAACCAATATGTATATATTTATAGAGAATGAAAGGGACTTCTATACAGACACGGCACGCGCACTTTCGCTTAGGGAGATACTGGGACAAGGGCTTTGCGGTTAACCAATTCCAGTGGTAAAAAATTCGGGGAGGAGGAGGAGAAGGCGGAGTATGGATTGAAGTGATAATGATGGGAAGATATGGAAGGAGGGAAAAAAAGAAAAAAAAAAATATGCTTTCAAGAAAAAGAAAGTAAAATGAAAAAGAGAGAGAAAAAATAAAAAAGACGTATGAAGAAAGAAAGAAAAGAAAGAAAGAAAGAAAGAAAGGGAATTAGTAAATAAAAAAAAAAAAAACGGAAAAGGTTACAATACAGAGAAACAAAGAAAGAAAGTAACAAAGAAGATGTTCTCAGCATTTTTGTGGTTGTTGCATATTTTGTAGATTATATAGTCTCCGGTTTTTAAGTTAAAATATTATTATGTTGTCATGAATTTCTGTGGATTCCTATTCTTTCTTTCTTTCTTTTCTTTTTTTTCTTTCACACTTTCTTTCTTTTTTTTATTTTCTTTTTAGGATTTTTTCTTCCTTTTTTTTTTCTTTTTTTTGTATTAATTTAGGTTTTTATTTTTCCTATTTCGGATGTTTCTTTCTTTTTTCTTTTCTTTCTTTTTTTTATTCACTTTTCTTTATTTTCCATTCTTTCTTTTCTTTCTTTTTTTCTTTCTTGTTTCTTTTTACTCTTATTTATAGGTTTGTTGCTTCCTTTCCTTTTTTCTTTTCTTTGATATTCTTTCTTTTTCCTTTCAACCTTTATTTTCCATTCTTTCTTTCTTTCTTTTTTTGAGTATTCACTTTCTTTTTATCATCTTCAACCTTTATTTTTTCCATTCTTTCTTTCTTTCTTTGAGTATTCACTTTTTTTTCCTCTTTTATTTTTCCATTCTTTTCTTTTTTTTTTCTTTCTTGTTTCTTTCTACTCTTATATCATATTTCTAGTTCCTCTCTCATAATATATTTCTTTCTTTCTTTCTTTCTTTCTTTCTTTCTTTGAGTATTCACTTTCTTTTTCCTCTTCAACCTTTATTTTCCATTCTTTCTTTCTTTCTTTCTTTTTTTTTTTTCTTGTTTCTTTCTACTCATTCATATTTTCTTTAATATATTTCTTTTTTTTCTTTCTTTCTTTCTTTCTTTGAGTATTCACTTTCTTTTCTCTTCTTTATTTTCCATTCTTTCTTTTTTTTCTTTTTTTCTTTCTTGTTTCTTTCTACTCTTATTCCTAGTTCTCTCTCATAATATATTTCTTTCTTTCTTTTTTCTTTCTTTTGTATTTTCCACGTTTTTTTTCCATTCTTTTTTCTTTTTTTTTTTCTTTCTTGTTTTTTTTTACTCTTATATCATTTTCTATTTGGGAATATTTCTTCTTTTCTTTCTTTCTTTTTTCTTTCTTTCTTTGAGTATTCACTTTCTTTTTTCCTCTTCAACCTTTTTATTTTTCCATTCTTTCTTTTTTTCTTGTTTCTTTTCTTTCTTTATATCATATTTCTAGTTCCTCTCATTTTTCTTTCTTTCTTTTTCTTTCTTTTTCTTTTTTTCTTTCTTTGAGTATTCACTTTCTTTTCCTCTTCAACCTTTATTTTCCATTCTTTCTTTTCTTTTTTTTTTTCTTGTTTCCTCTCAAATATATTTTCTTTCTTTCTTTTTTTTCTTTTCTTTCTTTTCACTTTCTTTCCTCTTCAACCTTTATTTTCCATTCTTTTTCTTTCTTTCTTTCTTTTTTTTTTCTTTTCTTGTTTCTTTCTTTATATCATATTTCTAGTTCCTCTTTCATAATATATTTTTTCTTTCTTTCTTTTTTTTTCTTTCTTTTTTGAGTATTCACTTTCTTTTTCCTCTTCAACCTTTATTTTCCATTCTTTCTTTCTTTCTTTCCTTTCTTGTTTCTTTCTACTCTTATATCATATTTCTAGTTCCTCTCATAATATATTTCTTTCTTTTCTTTCTTTCTTTTCTTTCTTTTTTTTGATTTCACTTTCTTTTTCCTTTTCAACCTTTATTTTCCATTCTTTCTTTCTTTCTTTTTTTTCTTTCTTGTTTCTTTTCACTTTATATCATATTTCTAGTTCCTCTCATAATATATTTTTTCTTTTTTTTTTTCTTTAGAATGTTCCTTTTTTTCCTCTTTTTATTTTCCATTCTTTTTCTTTCTTTTTTTTTTTTTCTTTCTTTTTTCTTTCTTTCTACTTTATTTATTTCTAGTTCCTCTTTATTTATTTTTCTTTCTTTATTTATTTATTTATTTATTGAACCTTTATTTATTTATTTTTCTTTTTTTCTTTCTTGTTTCTTTCTATCCCTATTTCAAATATATTTCTAACTTTCTTTTCCTTTCTCATTTTTCTAGTTTAATGTCTTTTACTTCCTTTTCTATTTTTTTTTTTTTTTTCTTTCTTTTTCTTTCTTTTCTTTTCTTTCCTTCCTTCCTTTCTTTCTTTCTTTTTTTCTTTCTTTCTTTCTTTCTTTCTTTCTTTCTTTGGTTCTTATAATATATTTCTTTTTCTCAATATACTTATCTCGCTTTCTAATTAATATGTTTTGCTTTTCTATTTAGGATTACCCCTCCTTCCTTCCTTCCTTCCTTCCTTCCTTCCTTCCTTCCTTCCTTCCTTATTCCTCTTTCTAATTAATATGTCACTTTCTTCGTTTTTTATTTAGAATGTCCCTTTCTTTGTTTCTTTGTTTCTTTTTTTGTTCTTCTTTCTTTCTTTATTTATTTATTTATTTATTTATTTATTTATTGATTTATTTATTTTGTATCCCTGTTTCAAAGTAACATGTCTTCCTTTTCTATTTAGTATGTCTTCCCCTTCTTCTTTCATTCTATTTGGTATATATTCTTTTTTTTCTTTCGCACTAACCCTGGTTTATTACTTTCCTACGGGTTTCTTTTGCCTCATTCATTAAACGCTGTGCGAGAAACTAACTTGTTATCAGTGGTAACACATTGAATGCCGCCGTTCGATTCAGGATAACTTACCTAACCCAAAAGTCCTCGGGATGTAACCTCAAGATCACCAGCCACCAGTCTAATGCTCTTATCATTGCCTCTCGTCCTGCCAAGCGCAACAAAGAATGTATGCCAAGTAAAACATTATGATGAGAGCCGAGATTTACGAAACTGCATTTATCAGAAGATAGTTAATTTTAGCAAGGGCATAAATTTACGGGGTAAACTTAAACTCAACACCGTTCACTCCTCCCACTCCTAACCAACATGACTGACAAATCTTATCAAAACTTATTTCGGAAGTCAATCTTCCAAACTTGGGGATATGTACTTTTATATATCACGTATTATAAATAAAGTTATTTTTCATGCGACCCATAACGTTCTCTCTCTCTCTATATATATATATATATATATATATATATATTTATATATATAAAGTTTTTATGTTTATACATTCTGTTTTATAGATACATATATTTAAGTAAATGGTATGTTTATAATAAACAGTATTAACAACATTTACCAGCCTGAATGTCCGAGAAATTGTCACAGAAAATATGCGTCCTCCGACAGGAATCGAACCTGTATCCTATACGGAACCGTCATATAGCCTGGCGTGCTTTTGCCGATTTCGCCACAGAGGAGCGTTTCGCTTAACAAGGTGGATTTTACTGTTTTTAAACTACAATTATCCATGATTTTCTTACGTATATTCATATCTGCTCGATGCGTATCCAAATGTAAACAAATGACGTCACACATTATGAAATGGAGAAAGTCCGACAATTATTTTAAGGCATCTTTTATGTTTATACGTTCTTTTTTATAGATACAAATATTTAAGTAAATGCTCTGTTTATAATAAACCATATTAACAAAATTGATTAACAACATACGCAGGAGATAACTGACATCCATTAGGCATGGCACGTGGAATTAGAACAGTCTAACCCAGTGAGCAAAATAAAGGGTTCAGTTCAACATTCCAACCACCTGAAGAAGGCCGGAGCGTACAACGGCCGAAACGTTGTGATAAACATGTTGACAATGATGAGGACAATAGTTCGAATAACGTAAATAGTATAAACAGAGCGTCGACTGAAATACGGGTATCCCCTTAAAATAGCGTTTGATGTAAAATATGTCTGATTAAAAATAAATTCCATTATTCTTTAGATAGTAGGCTTTATTTTTGACAAACTGTCCAGTGGATGGTCTTCCCTCGAAATGGTTTGCCATCGAAATGGTTTTCCATCGAAATGGTATGGAAGAAAAGCTTGTTGTTCTGCCGAAAGAAGTAAAGATGGCAGGGCGTAAAGATGTGTGCTTATCTCGCATGTTCTTCTGTCTCTTAACTTTGGGTCTTCGACTCTGTGGGAAAGGAGGCCCTCGGGGTTTGAACAGCGCCGAATAGGCGACCCGGACGAAAAGCAGTAGCTGTGTTGACGGGAGTAGAACAGACCACCGGTTAACCATTCGTTGTCATACGAACATGTTTCGGTTGTAAACAACAACAACAACAATAATAATAATAATAATAATAATAATAATAATAATAAGAAGAAGAAGAAGAAGAAGAAGAAGAAGAAAAGAAGCAGAATAATAATAATAATAATAATAATAATAATAATAATAATAAGAAGAAGAAGAAGAAGAAGAAGAAGAAGATGACGAAGAAGAAGAAGAAGAAGATGAAGAAGTCGTAGTAGTTTGAATTAAAAAGAATAAAACTTGTAAATCCAACCGATAATAATTTATTGTTAAGACAGATATATTTCGGAAAGCTTTTTCAAGCCTTGATCACTCTTGAGAAATAAATGAAAAACTGACAAAGCTACATTGTATAAGTCATAAATTCAAATTAACAAAAAATTTCGAACGAGTTGAGTTCACAAGACATGTATAAGCTGAAAGCGCGGGAATTGAAGAAAGAAAGAAAGAAAGAAAGAAAGAAAGAAATGTCATTTCTAAACCAGCGAAGAAAACAATTCTGTCAATTTTGTTGATTTGAATTTTTAACTTATACAATGTAGCTTAGTCAGTGTTTCATTTATTTCTCAAAAGTGATCAAGGATTGCAAAACGTTTTCCGGTATATATCTGTTTTAACAATAAATTATTATCGGTTGGAATTATAAGTTTTTATTCTTTTTAATTCAACTTCACCAATGGCATTAAAAAGAAGTTTGATTTGTAAGGGAAGTGGATAGAGAGAATGAAAAAGAAAAAGAAGTTTAATTTCTAGGGGGAAATGATGGAAAGAGTGAAGAAGAAGAAGAAGAAGAAGAAGAAGAAGAAGAAGAAGAAGAAGGGGAGGAGGAGAATGAGACAGAGAAGGGTTAATGGAAAAATGCAGAATTGATAATAATAATAATAATAATAATAATTATAATAATAATAATAATAAATAAATAACAATAATAATAATAATAATAATAATAAATAAATAACAAATAAACTGAACATCAAAGTAAAAAAAAGGCAGTCTCACAGACATGAAGATCCAATTTGAAAGAAAAATAGAAAAAGAAATTGAACACCTTAGAAGTGAATTATCAGTACTCGATGAACTAGCAAGAGGAGTAAATGTAAGAACTAGAAAAGGCAGAAGAGTCGAAAGAAAATACAATATCAGGAATGAAAATGAAGTCCTATCAACTAAAGAAAAATAAAGCAAACAATACAACTGAAGGCTCAAAGAATAAGACGCTACGAGAAAAGATCAAGATTCTATAGACAGAACAAGATCTTTCAAACCGATGCAAAGAAATTTTACAGGGAAATAGGTAAACAAAGAATTGAAGTGACAGTCCCCCTAAAATGGAAGAAGTTATACAGTTCTGGGGAAAAATATGGGCTTGCCCTAAAGAACACAACGAAGAGGCAGATTGGATTGCGCAAGAAAGTTAGAACGAATGAAAATAAACCAGAACAGACATGGGCGGGAATCACAGAAGAAGATGTTAAATGTGCACTGAAAAAAGCACAAACTGGAAATCTCCAGGAATAGATAAAATTCTAACTTCTGGCTATATTATTTAAATACAGCACAAAAACTCGCCAAAGAACTTCAAGAAAATGGTTACCGATCCAACTAAAATTCCTGCATGGATGAAGAAGGAGTTACCTTTCTTCTACCCAAAAAAGTGACACAAATATTCCGAAAACTATAGACCAATTACATGTCTTCCAACAACATACAAACTGTTAACATCTATTTTAACAAAAAACAGACATATTTCTTCTTGGAAAGAAATGACATACTATTTGTAAAGACCAATTACTTAAATAGGATGATCCTGGAAAACTGCTTCCGTGGAAAAAAAAATCTTAGTATTGCCTGGATAGATTATCGTAAAGCATTCGATAGTGTATTCCTGGATCTTAAAAGTCTTTAAGTATGTACAAGGTATCACCCGTTATCATCAATTTCATCAAACAATGTATGTCGATATGGAAAACTACACTTTACCTTCATAAAAATGGAACCTATAAGTCTGGCGAAATAAACATCAATAGAAGAATATTTTAGTCTCCTTTATTATTTTGCATATCACTTATAGCATTAACCAGCCAACTTAACAAGACAGAATGCAAAAAAAATAGCTCAAAAAGAAAATAAACCATCTATTTTACATGGATGACTTAAAATTGTATGCCAGGAATGACAATGAGCTAAGGTCTTCTGCAAACTGTTTTCGGTGAAGACATTGAATGAAATTCAATTTGGATAAAGAATGAGGATCGCTACAAACTTCCTCTATTAGTTTAACCCTGCTGTAACAATAAAAGATTTAGAACAAGGAGAAGCTTATAAGTACCTTAAATGAGAGTGAAGGAATTCACCATAAGAAAATGAAAGAAATAGTGCGTAAAGAGTACTATAGAAAACTGGTATTAAAAACTGAATTGAATTCTCAGAACAGAATTATGGCCATTAATAACCTTGCCATCCCAGTGGTCCAATATAGTTTCAACATCTTGAACTGGACTCTAAATGACATCAGACAAATGGATTCTAAAACAAGAAAAAATAAGTATAAGATGCATCATCCAAAGGCTGATGTAGACCGTCTATACATACCCCTGTAAAAGAAGGTGGAAGATCTTATTCAGCTAGAATTGTCATACAAGACAACAACTATTGGCTTACTAACTTACATGGAAACAACAAATGACTGGATGATAAAATTAGTGAAACAACATGAAAACAGAAAGACAAAATATTCAATAATAAAAAGGCAGTAAATAAAACAACATTTAAGTAGATTCTGTAGTAAATCAAAACAGAAGCCAAGAACCAACTATTGCAGCAAAAGATATGAAAAAAAGAAAGCCAAGGATAAAGCCCTTGAACAGATGAAACAACGCTGGCAAGACAAACCTTAATGGCCAATATCCAGAACGTGCAAATAAACCCAATGTTGATAAAGTTAATACTCATCGATGGTTTACGAGCATCTGGATTAAAGTCTGAAACTGAAGGCTTTATTCTTGCAGCGCAAGACCAGAGTCTTTTCACTAGAATTTTCAGGCAAATATCATACATAATAATGTGGATCCAAATGCAGGTTCTGTGACAAATACCAAGAAAACAATAGACCATCTAATCTCAGGATGTTCTATACTTGCCCAAATGAATATAAAAATCACGATAGAGTGGGGCAATACTTAACTGGACAATGTGCAAACACTTTGGAAAAATGTGAAGCAAACACTGGTATGAACATCGGCCAGCGCCGGTTACAGAAATAGAAGATGTCACCATTCTATGGGATTATACCATCCACACAGACAGAAAAATTGAAGCAAATAGGCCGGACATCATTGTCAAAAACCAGAAAGAAAAAAAAACTTGCCTACTAATTGATATGGCTTGTCCAGCGGATTGTAACATAGCAACCAAGGAATTTGAAAAACTATCAAAATACAAAGACCTGGAATTGAAATAGAAAAAAATGTGGAAATTGAAAACAAGAATAATACCAGTGGTAATAGGTGCACTTGGAATTATAAAAAAATGGAACAAAACAACACATTGAAAGAATCCTGAAACCCCAGAAGAGACATACAGAAAATTGTCTTATTAAGTACAGCACACACACTAAGGAGAACTTTGTCTATGTAACGCTAGCAAAATCGGAGATAAAAAAAAAAAAAAAAAAAAATTAACATGAAATGTGGCCATAACAACACACCACGACCTGCCTTAGGTCTTTCCGCAGACTTGGTAGGTAAATCCATAAGAAATCGAATGATGATGATGATAATAATAATAATAATAATAATAATTTGATTCAGAATTACCAAAATAAGCATGATTTCAAGACTTGCTTGACAATTGACACGATCATCCCGTTAAAAACAAAATAGATTTCCACGATAAATCATATATGAATTTGCTAACAGTTCGAGGGTCGTTGCATACGGATTACAAGGTCCATGTTATTTTCAAGATTATAAGTGCGAAGTAGGGACTAAAAACCTCAATCGAGACTCGAACTCGATTCACCCATTCCGTTTTGATGGCTAGTAATCGTTACGTCATTACGTTTTTTCAGAATAGCCTTCCTTTGTCTCTCCTCTCAAGTAAAAGACATAATAAAGGATTGTATCGAACTGCAAATAAAACTGACATTACTATTATTACTACTGAAAGTAGTAGTAGTAAAGATGAGGAAAAAAGAAAATGAAGAAAAAAGAACAATGGACAAAAGGAATAAAAAGAATAAAGAAAAAAATAAAGAATAAAAAGAAAGGGTTAAAGAAGAAAAATCAAGAAGAAAGAAGGAAAGAAAGAAAAAGAAAGAAAGAAAGAAAAAGAAAGAAAGAAAGAAAGAAAGAAAGAAAGAAAGAAAGAAAGAAAGAAAGAAAAAATGAATGAAAGAAAGAAAGAAAGAAAGAAAGAAAGAAAAAATGAATGAAAGAAAGAAAGAAAGAAAGAAAAAAAAGAAAAAAATGAAAGAAAGAAAAAAAAAAAATGAAAGAAAGAAAAAATGAATGAAAGAAATAAAGAAAAAAAAGAAAGAAAAGAAAGAAAAGAAAAAAAGAAAAAAAAAAAGAAAAATGAAAGAAAGAAAGAAAGAAAGAAAGAAAGAAAAAATGAATGAAAGAAAGAAAGAAAGAAAGAAAGAAAGAAAAAATGAATGAAAGAAAGAAAGAAAGAAAAAATGAATGAAAGAAAGAAAGAAAGAAAGAAAGAAAAAATGAATGAAAGAAAGAACTAATACAAATAACGAGGAAGACAACTGGTGACAAAGTTATAAAGCTTCTTCTGGATGGTGAAGATGATGACGATGCTGGTAGTAGTGGCAAATGAATGTGAGAAGATGGAGGAGGAGAACAGGAAGGACAGGAGGAAGGGGAGAAATGGGGGGGGGTTGAAGGGGACGAAAAGCGAACTCAACAAAAGGGTCAAGTTGGATATCTGAGTGGATTATTCCGAATATGTATAAATTTAAAAAGCAAATACATTTAAAATACAAAACGAGAAAAGGAAGGAAGGAAGGAAGGAAGGAAGGAAAGACAAAAGGAAAAGGAAAATATTAAGTAAGGGGAGTAAAAAGTAGATAGAAATTTATTGACTAAAAACGAAAGAGACGATGAACGATTTGATGAAGAAGAAGAAGAATCAGTAGTAGAAATAATAATAATAATAATAATAATAAGAAGAAGAAGAAGAAGAAGAAGAAGAAGAAGAAGAAGAGGAAGAAGATGATGATTATTTACAACTTCTTCATCTCCAACCCCTAACATCTCCTCTAGGAAAATAATTAGCTTCCCAGAGATCACGCTCATTGGCTGACATGGTTGCATCTTCCCCTGATATCAATTATTTGTTTTATTCGTATTTTCTTTAATCAGAATTCTTTTATTCAATTTCATATCATTTCATATCACATAATTACCCAGGCTTTATATCTATGGCAGTGAGTAGTGTTACAGTTTTTGTGTATACATGCATGTAACTAGTGAGTTAGTCAAAATGACTTAATTCCCGTTATAGTCTACCAATAGAAGATTAACCAATCAGAAGCCGCAGAAAATTGTATCCGTCGTGTATAAAGGCGGCCATTTTTGTTTACCTACCCGAATGACCAGTGTCAACTTGTCCGGCGAAGATGACAGAAGGAAGAACTACGCTTTCCTACTTTGCTCCAAAATATTCACTGCTAACCTCTGGATTCTATACTCGAAACGCCCGTCGAAATGTCTAACAAGTAGACTGGACGGGTTGAAAATAAAGTGTTAGGTTAACTTCCCGTCCTTCTCCTTAATTAGTATACAAGGACTTTGAAAAAAGAAGGAGGAGGGGGGGAAGAAGAAGGAGAAGGAGGAGGATGTTGATGCTATCTACACGGACTCGACTCATCTTCATTCCCTTCATACTTCATATTCCATTGGTAAAGAGGAAGTTCCACATTTCTTTCCCAGACTGTTGCTTTGTGGAACGGCCTCCCGATAATGCTTTTCTGATCCCTACACTCTTCAATTCCAGAAACAACCGCTATCTATCCTACTTATCCTCATAATATGCAACCCCTTGCTCACCCACCGCACTGTACGCCTTTACAATTCAATTACGTGCCATGCAAGATACACGCTTAGGCGATCATGTATCTTTCGATACTTGACTGACGAGGCAGATTTTTTTTCTCGCAGTAGGTTGCCATTTCTTTCTGCGGTAGACCAGTTGCCACCCAAGGTTGTAGTAGAGAAGAAGAATAAGAAGGAGAAGAACCCGGTCTGTTCTTATATATATATATATATATATATATATATATATATATATATATATATATATATATATATATATATATCATTCTTCGTGGGTAATACCTTTAATTATTTTCTTGCCAATTTAATCATAAGCGCCAGAATGTTTCTTTTTGCTGCTTTCTTTTCCATTTTTTCTTTTTCCTGTTCTTTTTTTTCTTTTTATTGTCTTCTTTTTCTCATTCCTATTAATTAACTTCTAATTTCTTAATTAATATTTAATTTTGTTTCCTTCATTAAATCTTTCGTCATATGAAACCTTCTTTTTTTGAATGTTTTCCTTCCTTCTTTCCTGGTTGTTTTTTTTGTTTTAGTTTTTTTCGATTCTCGTTTCTTATCCATCACAATTTCCGTTTTTCATTCCAATTTTACTTTTTTATTTTTCCTCATTCATTTTATATTTTTTTCAATTATTTTTTACTTCATTAATTTTTCGTTTTTTTTTTCGTTCAAATATTTATTTATTTTTTATTCAGTTTTCATTTCTTTCATTCAATTGTTCAACCAATAATTCTTTTGAATATTTGTCTTTCTTAAATCCATTTTTTTCAATTTTTTTTTCTTCCTGTTCGAACGTCCTTAACCATTTGAGCACTGACCACCGCTTTACCTCTGGTTGAGAAAAATGACTTAATGCCCAGCCACTGGTTGAGAAAAATGACTTAATGCCCAGCCACCGGTTGTAACTAATTTTATATCTACCGTGAAACATTACATAATTATTTGCGAAGTTTGACTCAGGAGATCAGTCAGAAAGGTTAAAATTGATCAGGGACGCTGGGATCAAAGGGTTAAATCATTTAGTTAATGTTTGCAGCTTAATTAAATCACGATTCACAGCTTCAGTAATTCAATCGTTTCATATTTTTCTCGTCGATTCTTTCATTAATATTATACTTCATTAATTTTCATTCTTCTATTTGGCTTTTCTTCCTCACTTACTTCTTTCTTGTTTAGTTTCTTCTGTTTATTTTACTGTTGTTCACTCTATACTGTAGAGTAATGGATAGCGGCTCGGACTGCGGAATCGGAGAGCCGAGTTCGAATTCCACTCGAATCCATTACATTCATTTACGTGCTAATACCTTTGGGATAGATATGAATCCTCTTCCTCTTCAATAGCAGGACACACCGGGTTCTTCTTCTTCTTCTTCACTAGAACCTTGATGGCAACTGGTCTACCGCAGAAAGAAATTGCAACCTACTGCGAGAAAAAATTCTGCCTCGTGAGTCATGTATCGAAAGATATATGATCGCATAAGCGTGTATCATGCATGGCATGTAATTGAATTGTAAAGGCGTACAGTGCGGTGGGTGAGCAAGGGGTTGCATATTATGAGGACAATAACTTATTGAAGGATATGAATAGATTGGTTTAGATATGAAGAGATTGAGATAGATATAAAAAGATTTGGATAGATAGATATGGATTTCTCTGATAGATATGGATATATATATATATATATGGAGAGAGTGTTTTGAAGATAGATAGATAGATATAAACGGACTGACGCGGGAGACTGAAAAAGCAGATTGGTTGATGAAAAGAAAAAACCTAGTATATATATATATATATATATATATATATATATATATAATGAAAGAGAAATGGGTCATGAGAAAGATATATAGATATGAATAGACAATGACTTATTGATAGTTATGAATAGATTCTTTTAGATATGAATAGATTGAGATAGATCTAAAAACATTTGGAGACGAATGTTTTCAGATTGATATAAATATGTATGTATATATTTTCAAGAAATATATATATATATATATATATATATATATATATATATATAGAGAGAGAGAGAGAAAAAAGAAAGTTTTCAAGAAATATATATATATATATATATATATATATATATATATATATATATATATATAGATAGATAGATAGATAGATAGATAGATAGATAGATGTAAACGGACTGACACATTAGACTGAAAAAGCAGACAGGTAGATGAAAAGAAAAAAAAACCTAGCCTAAAAGTATTAGTGAAATGTATTTCTGGAAGTAAAAGAAGCAATATCTTGTCGAAATGAGATTAACTATTTACCCCACGTCTTTTATTCTATGTTTCTCCAACTCTCCCCCCCATTAAATAAACAGTGTTTTTAAGCCTCGAGGAACCTTTTTTCTACAACATCATTCCTGCAACTTTGTTCGTCGCTTGCCCCCGACGGGCAGACACTTGACCCTGGAATGATAATGTTTGTTAAGAAATTCGACTCTCATCTATGTCGGCGCTTAAACGTGTTACCAAAATACTCGTGTTGTTCTTCTTTTGAAAGCCTCTTTACTGTCAGCCATATTTTCTTTTGGGGCTTTCACTCAGCTGTCTCCATCTGTGGCAGATCTTCTTCATCTTTCCTTTAAATCTGGACCCCAGAATGCCTTTAAGCTTCACTACCCGAACCTAAATACCTACATAGTTGGCCTGACGCTTAACAACACAACTCCGTGTTCATATTCTAAAACGAAACAAATCAATATTTAACATACTGGAGGCGATTTTGTTTGCAAAGCAAAATTTTTATCCTGCCACTATGTTTGAATTTTGTAGTTGTGTTGTCATATCCTGCTATGGCAACAAAAACTGACTATGACTGAAATTAAGTAGTACAGTATAGGAGCCTAGAAAAACAAATGCAGTGTAAGGGAAAGTAGTGAAGAATGCAGAGTGTTGAAAATTAATGCTTGTTTTTTGTGTTTTGTTTTTTTTTTTTTGTTTTTTTTTTAATCCGTGTCACCCCATGCACGGCACTAAAGCCACAAAGACACAAGAGGTTACAGATTGATGGAGAATTAGGAACAAAAACATTAATAATAAGCGGAAATTGAAAAAATAATCAGGAGGACAGAAGATAGCGATTGACATTGCATTTAAATATTTGCAGAATAAAATTGGCTGGAAAGCATGGAGTCGGAAGCGAGTGTGAGAAAAGATTGTGTCTGCATAGAACATAACGGTTATAGATTATATCTAGCCAGCTCAACTGTAAATTGATGAGATCTCGATGCCAGTCTAGTAGTGCACTTCAATTCAAAAAGCCCAAGTACCATAGCGAAGAGTTCCTATATATATATATATATATATATATTTTTATACGCTATTTTATAGATACAGATATAAACAGTAATTATATTAAAATAACGGTCGGACTTTTCATAATATATGACGTCATTTGTTTACGTTAAGATACGCTTTGAGCAGATATAAGTGTTGAGAGAAATTACGCTTCGACCACGCGCGCACACACACACACACACACATATATATATATATATATATATATATATATAGCTGGCCACTCATATTCGAGGATACCGTCTACTAGGGCGGCTAGCCAATCCCTATTGCAGAACACTTGCGCAGGCACATTTGTGTTTATTCAACTCCCACAGAGCCCACCTGGTTTGTACTGCAACTACGCTGAGTAGACCTTTTTTGAACATGGCTAGCACGCTCGGCCACGATGACTTACAGTTTTTTGCTAGCACAGCTATCGGCGGCCGCAAGGGTTCCTTCTACCCAAATCACAAGTTCCTTCCCGTATATATATATATATATATATATATATATATATATATATCTGGTGAGACATGGGTCTCAAAATATGTTCTATATAAATATATATAATATATCTTGACAGATATATATATGAATATATTGATATGCATATATATGACCACTTCTGACCACTATATATATATATATATATATATATATATATATATATATATATATATATATATATATATATATATATATATACATATGGTATTTATCAATTCACCCACAGGAGCCAAAATGTGGCATAAGTTTTTTTAATGGGGTAAAGTGCTCAATCCCTGTGACAGTCAATCCTCCTGGAACGAAACCCTAGTTCGGCGGAGCTTCGTCCAACATATTCAGCTGCATGGATAGTAGTTTGTAACCTCAAGTTTCACGCTTTTGCGATCATCAGACAAATTTGATGACGAAAGGGAGTTCCACAAGCAACAAATGTAAAGGAAGAATCTGTTAACATAGAACTTACGGCTACATCTAGTCAGCTCAATTGTAAATTAATGAGATCTTGACGCCACTGTAGTATTGCCCGTATATTTTAAAATCCTAGGTCCTACAAGGAAGATCTGAACGAAACAATTACCATGAAAGTATCTATAGAAAAGACACAGGTAGGCAACCTTACTGCGGTGGGAAAGTGACTGAAACCGAGCCGCCAGATGAGGACTAATAATATTGCAGATTTTTCTTTGGATCTGATCAATGAGCTCATGGGGCAACTGTCAGTATGCGGCAGCAATATTCTAAGAATGGACAAATGATAGATTTATCGATATATATGATAGATTCTGGAAAGAAAGTTTGTCTGTCACGACACAGTCAACCGACTTTCTTTTTGTACAGTGTAACCTGATATAAGAGAGTTGTCGGTGAAGTAGAAGAAGTCACTTATATCCGGGTTTCTCTTATATCTGGGTTTGGTCTATTTTATATACATTAACACAGGCTCTAATTTGGAACCAGAGAAAATCTCTCTTATATCCGGGTTTCTCTTATATCCGGGTTTGGTCTATTTTATATACATTAACACAGGCTCTAATTTGGGACCAGAGAAAATCTCTCTTATATCCGGGTTTCTCTTATATCCGGGTCTCTTACATCCGGGTTACACTAGTTGAAATTTTGTATTTATTCAAACATTCGTAAATTTATGCACCTATTTTTTCGGAAGTAGGAAATATTTTTTTTACTTTCTTTTGGAACCAAATTTAAACATTCTACAATGTCTTCTGCGGCTGGCAAATAAACACTATTATCTCGATGATACTTCGATCCTCACTGGGGGCTCCATTCTTTCGGCGTTGTGCCACATCCAAGCTACGCATAGAAAATCACCATTGGGCTGTTCGACGTGGCGCAGTGGTTAGCGAGCTTGTCTCGCTAGATCAATTATAACTGAGTTGTGAGTTCGATCTTCACTGGGTGCGCCATACTTGTGGCCTTGTGTTACACCTAAGCACCTCTTTTTCTTTTTTTTTTCAGTTCATCGCAAGCAAGGGATAATATCACTAATAGGCATGGGGCTAATGTGAGTGAAATAGTAGGAATAACCGGAAGCCCAATCCTGAACAGGAAACAAGGGATAAAAAAAAAAAAAAAACATGGGAGGAGAATGAACAGGACGATAGGTGAACCTATCTCCTCCTAAAGTTCTTATAAAATCATTTAAGGAATTTTGACGTGGTGTTAAAATTTTTACTCGCTAAAGCAATTACGACTGAGCAGAGATTTCGATCCCCATGGGGCGGTCCATACTGGTGGCCTCGTTCCAAATCTATGACACGCTTAGTAACTCACTATTACCCACAGAGATGCTATTCAGGAGCCAGTATGATACGTCAACTATAAACTATTGTATTTACTATTGTTCTCTCTGTCGTTAATTATTTTATTTTTTTTTTTTTTTTGGTGTTAATTCTTTTGTTTTCTACGTGTCATGGATGTACTTTGATCTGCAATCTATAATTTATATTGCGAGCTACCTGTCAGAATCTACTTCGGTAGTCGATCTACACTATTAAGTTACTTTGATAGGTGATCTACGCTGATAGCTATAGCTACCAACTATTCAAATGTAATGTCAATCGACGTCTCCAGATGCCTTGATCTATCCCCTATCCGTCTCTTCATCTTTTCCTCTATCACTCCTATTTGCTCTCGCTCCAACTCTCTGTAACTCCCTGCGTGCTTGTGGCTTCCCGCCTTGCTTGGGGTGAAACGCTTTATTTTTATTTATTCATTTATTTTGCTTATTGCATCTACTCCTTCCTAGCTATTGTGATGAAGGCTCAATCAACCCCACCATCATCTAGTTTAATTGCCGTCCGATAGGGCGGCTTTAAGCTAGATTATAATGCTTGTATGTTTATAGAAAATTATTGGAATTAAAATTGTTTCACTTCCACGTGGGTTTTCAGAATATATCATCGGTTTTGCTTTCAGCTTTACAAAATGGATGTAAATATTTATTAGATTACTACGTGTTGACGCTGTTGCCTCGAATAAAAGAAAAAATGTTCTGGAAATTCACATATCAGTAAAACAATTTTAATTTTAATAATTCTCTATAAACATACACGTGTTATAAATATTATATATAAATACATAAAAACATTAGGTGTTTTTCCAAATCTTATTTTCTCTACAGAGAAAAGCAAGTTTTCGTACAGACTTTTCTAGCAACTTTTTTCCTATCTATCTATATCTATATATCTATCTATATCTATATATCTATCTATATATATATATATATATATGAAAACATTTTTATGTTTGTACATTCTTTTTATATGTAAAAATATTTAAGTAAATGCTCTGTTTTATAAGAAAAAGTATTAAACAAAATTTACCGGCCTGAATGTCCGAGAAATTTTCACAGAAAATTTTTGTCCTCCGACAGGAATTCAACCTGTATCCTGTACGGAACCGTCATATAGCCTGACGTGCCTTAACCGATTCGGCCACAGAGTAGCGTTCGGTTAGCAAGGTCGATTTTACTGTCTTTAAACTACAATCTTCCATGAATCTCTCAAGTATGTTCATATCTGCTCATGGCGTATCAAATGTAAACAAATGACATCACACATATAAGAAAACCAAAATTGTCGGACTTTGTCCATTTCATAATGTGACATATATATATATATATATATATATATATGTTCTACTTTGGTAAGCGATCTATACTTTATATTGCGATGTATGTGTTATGAATACATTAATAGTTTTTTTTTTAAATATTTTCATTACATTTTCTCTCTGTTACATATATGTTATTATGTTTTAATATGTAAATATCATTTCAACTTAATATTTGGACGGTGGAGGTATTTTAGCTGATATATATGTTGTTAATCGCTAGAATATAAATAAAAGAAACATTTTAATATTTTAATTACATTTTCTTTATGTTATATATATTTCATATGTTTTAACATGTAGATATCATCCCAAAATATAATTTCTACGGTATATATAATATAATATACTTTACTGTGTAGATATCATCAAAAAAAAATTTTATAAGGTGTAGAGATTTTTCTTTGTAGATAACATTCCAAAATAGCACCGTTTTGTTTTTCTTATATTATCTAACGTTCTTTAACGCCTTGCGTCTTAGTGACTTTATATCCTTACTTGGCGGGGAGTGATTAAAAACAAAACAAAAAACTCATTCGTAAGTGCCATCGCCAGACGAACCATCAGTTGTCTGGCATGAGTGAAAGCATGTTTCCGTAATTTGAAATTTGGCAAAAAAAAAAAAAAAAAATGAAATTATTTTATTATATAATAAAATAACTGTCTATATTACTGAGATGAGGTATTATGTACACTATTTACATTGTTCGGACTATTGCCCTCATCTTTGTCACCACTTATTACAACGTTTCGGCCTTTCAGTATCTGTCTATATTTCTGAGAAAGGTCGAAACGTTGTAATAAATATGGTGACAAAGATGAGGACAATAGTCCGAATAATGTAAATAATGTACATAATGCCTCATCTCAGAAATATAGACAGATACTGAAAGGCCGAAACGTTGTAATAAATATGGCAACAAAGATGAGGACAATCGTCCGAATAATGTAAATAGTATAATAAAATAAATAGTAATAATTTATAATTAAAAAAAATTGTACTATTTTGAGATATTGCTTACTAATCACCTTCCTGTTAAAGAGTAGAAATTATCCGCTTCTTCAGTTGTGTGTATTGTGAGCGAAAGACAAATAATGGTATCTCTGTCTTTCCACAATTTGTGCCAAAGAAAACCCGAAAAAAGCCGTAACTCACTTCCCCCTCACCCAATTGAAAGCATCACGTGACAGTTGTTTATAGCAGTTCGACGCATCTGGTACCGACACATGGCTTTTTTTGGTACATAAGCATAGAATTATTCTCTGTGTGGTTGCTCAGATAGCGGGACTTGTTTTTTCGCACATCTTGTGAGTGTGAGGTATATTTTATATGCTTGCCAGTGGCGATTCTGGAACTCTGAAAGTGGGCGGGGGAGCTACCTGGGGTCCGAGATTTTTCTGCAGAGGAGTGGGGTGTGCAAATTCAAGCAACATATTACACCACTATCGTATACACAACTTAGGAAGGAGTTTTACTATACGTATGTTACTTCACTAAATTAAACGGAGTAACTTTTCATTCATAGTAGTGGAGTTCTGTGTGTGTGGACGCTGAGGCAAAAACCGAGTGGCAACAGTCTGCATGAAATCTTGGGTCCAGTTGAAGAGTGCGTTCTCCGGTAGGGACCGAACCTGCGTCTTCCTTTGTAGGAGAAAGAGTTTAATCCAGCATGATTTATCACTCAACCACAAAGAACATTATACTTAAGCAACGCACTCTTATACGTTTCTAGGCAAAGCAAATCTTCCCAAGTAAGACTTTTTATCTTGAAAGCCTATAAAAATCTCAGTTTTGCATCTGGGGCGTAAACAAAGTAATTTCGAAAGAACTGATAAATCTGCCGGTGAATTCATTTTCTCCATTAAGATTTCTACAGTACGCATGCAGGTAAACATAAGAAATACTGTATAAGAAATGATTATAGGACGTCTATTTCAAATGCAAAGTGTCCACTCTAATGACGTTTCAAGTAACATATAGAAATAGGTGTGTATGAAGTTTTTTGTGGATACGTAGTTAAGTAAACACCCTGTTTTTTTTTAATTATTGTTAATTAAGTCTACTGGCCTATGTATTTGAGAGTCTTAATAAAGAATATGTTCTTTTCGTTAGCTTGAATCTGTGTGCCTCTTTTTTTTCTTTTTTTTTTTTTGAGAAATCATCGTCTGATCCGCGGTGATTTTGACCGCTCGGCCACAGAGCGCGTCATTTCCCAGTTTCCATGATCGATTCGAAAAGAAGCACATCCTTATGTTCAGATCAATATCAAATACTATCGGATTATAAATAAAATCAAAAATCTATTAATTCCTCATCATATATATATATATATATATATATATATATATATATATATATATATATATATATATAGTGCTGTTCGATAAAAGTGACTCACCTTATCCTTTGAATTTACCTCAACTTTCGTTTCATCGGAGAAGAGAACATTCTCCCAGTCTTCTACGGTGAAATTTTTTTTAATAGTGAGCCCATTCAAGTCTCTTGGCTTTGTTGGCTTTGCTTATTAGCGGCTTAAACCTTCGTGTACAAGATTTGTAGCCTTGTTCTAACAAGATTCATAACCTTGTTCTGACGGACTGTTGAAGAGACAAGAATAATACGTTGCACTTCGCTAAGACTGGCTGCAATTTCTTGGCAAGTTATAGTCCTATTCTTTGCAACTTCTCTCTTGATTGCCCTGCCAGTTCTATCATCAATCTTTTTCTTTCGTCCCCTTGTTTCCTTCCTTGGAGCAGGAGTGGCATCATTATGTGCCCTAAGCACTCGAGAGACAGTTGATTGCGAGGTTATAGCAATTTCTCTCGTAGACTTGCCTGCTTTTGAGAGGGCAATAATAGATGCCTTAAATGGTTCTGATGCGTGTTTGTATCCTTTCATCTTGTTAGTGACTTAAGTGGCTATTTCAAGATGTTTTTATACTGTATGAGGCTTTCTGGAATATTCTGGAATACTCTAGATTTAATTTAAGCTGTTCTAGAATTCTCTAGAATATTGTTCTGAGTGTATTGTAAAATAAGTTTTCAATATTTTCTCAAAATCTCTTTAAATTGACCAGTTTAATCATTAGAATGCGATATCTGAGTCACTTTTTTTGCACAGAATTTTTTCCTGGATCTCATTTACATCCAAATTTATAATTATCAATAGAATACCTTAGGGTGAATAAACTTTTTTCCTAGGTGGTCGGGAAGGGGATTAAGATTAAAAATTATTTTAACCCAAAAACAATAGACAAAAAATATTTTTAGTAAAAACAATCAGATGAGTCACTTTTATCGAACAGCACTGTACACACACACACACACACACACACACACATATATATATATATATATATATATATATGCACATTTCATTGAATACGACCATTTCAAGGTGGTTTTATTTAGTTTTTTATAAAATTTCTCATGCGATCTAATATTTTTTTTTTCGGATGATAAATTTTATAAAAATTGTCCGAATGTTCTTTTTATCCGAGCGCTTTCGGCTATACATTTAGCCATTTTCAAGGATTAAATATTTAAATCTTAAATAAGAAATAGTTTGTTGTATGTATGTTTTATAAAATGTTTTCATTTTTCCAAACACGGTCAAGAGATTGTGTTCATGTTCAAAGTTAACATTATTAAGTGTTGTTGTTGTTTTTTTATTAATAATATCTTGACCGATATATATTTGTATGCATTTTGAGATGAGTTCTGATCGTCTATTTAGTAGTTTGTTTTGGTTTGGGAAGATAATTATAGCTTTTTTCCTCCAAGCAGTTTATAGTTTTTGGATTGATTATTGTAGGCTGATGTTATTTAATTTTCATGATGTTTTTGGTATTAATTTTTTTCATTTTTTAATCTGCCAGATATGTTTTGAAAACATTCTGCTGTTGGCGTATTCAATGTTTTGTGTACATAATTTCTTTGCTTCCAGGGTCCTTCAGTTACTCCTGTGTATATTTTGTTTGATATCTAAGCAAAAAATCGAGCAAAAACATAACGCACATGGCCTGACGAAGTTAAGAATGAGGATATTATGATATAATTATGATGATTAATTAAAAAATATATTTTTTAAATATAATTACGATTAATATTATAATGAAATTGTAACAGAAATGTTTAAAATTGCTTTAATTACGAAAATTTTGATCATGCAATTTCAAGATACGAGAGAATTTTTGAAAGAAACTCTGGCATAACACAGACTTGGTCCGCTACATATATGTGTGATCGTAAGAATGTGTATTTGCGTGTGTGTATGTGTGTGTACGTGAGTGTATGTGTGCTTGCGTGAGAGTGAGTGAGTGTACCGCATGATTTGTGTTGATATAACTCCTGTTGAAAAAATATTGTTAAAGCTACAATTGCAGATTTACATATATATATATTTGTGTGTGAGAGAGTGTGTGTGTGTGTGTGTGTGTGTGTGCGTGTGTGTGAGAGAGAGAGAGAAAGATAGAGAGAGAGAGCCTATGCCAGATAAGTGTTTTCTTTCATTCTTGTTTTATTAGCTTATTTCTCTTGGCGGTGGGTTTAAGTTTAAAGAAATATGCTCAATTAGATACATGTGTGTACAAATACACAGCGAGAAAAATATTTCGTTTCATAGATAAGGAAAAAGGAGTTCGTCTGTTATAGAGATAAGAATAGGATGAGATAGATAGATAGATAGATAGATAGATAGATAGATGGCCAGAAGGAAAGAAACGACATAGATAGAAAGAAAGAAAGGAACGAGATAGATAGATAGATAGAAAGAAAGAAAGAAAGAAAAAGAAAGAAAGAAAGAAAAGAGATAGATAGATAGAAAGAAAGAAAGAAAGAAAGAAAGAAAGAAAGAAAGAAAAGAGATAGAAAGAAAGAAACGAGATAGATGGATAGAAAGAAAGAAAGAAAGAAAGAAACGAGATAGAAAGAAAGAAAGAAAGAAAGAAAGAAACGAGATAGAAAGAAAGAAAGAAAGAAAGAAAGAAACGAGATGGATAGAAAGAAAGAAAGAAAGAAAGAAAGATAGAAAGAAAGATAGAAAGATAGAAAGAAAGAAAGAAACGAGATAGAAAGAAAGAAAGAAACGAGATAGAAAGAAAGAAAGAAACGAGATAGAAAGAAAGAAAGAAACGAGATAGAAAGAAAGAAAGAAACGAGATAGAAAGAAAGAAAGAAACGAGATAGAAAGAAAGAAAGAAACGAGATAGATGGATAGATAGAAAGAAAGAAAGAAAGAAACGAGATAGAAAGAAAGAAAGAAACGAGATAGATGGATAGATAAAAGAAAGAAAGAAACGAGATATAGAAAGAAAGAAAGAAAGAAAGAAAGAAAGAAAGAAAGAAAGAAAGAAAGAAAGAAAGAAACGAGATAGATAGATAGATAGATAGAAAAAACAAAAAAAGGAGATAGAAAGAAAGAAATGAGATAGATAGATAGATAGAAAGAAAGAAAGAAAGAAAAAAAAGAGATAGAAAGAAAGAAAACGAAAGAAAGAAAGAAACGAGATAGAAAGAAAGAAACGAGATAGAAAGAAAGAAACGAGATAGAAAGAAAGAAACGAGATAGATAGATAGATAGATAGAAAGAAACGAGATAGAAAGAAAGAAAGATAGAAAGAAAGAAAGATAGAAAGAAAGAAAGAAAAAAAAAAAGGAATAGAAAGAAAGAAAGAAAGATAGATAGATAGAAAGAAAGAAAGATAGAAAGAAAAAGAAACGATAGAAAGAAAGAAAAAACGAGATAGAAAGAAAGATAGAAACGAAATAAAGAAAGATAGAAACGAGATAGAAAGAAAGAAAGAAAGATAGAGATAGAAAGAAAAAAGAAAGAAAGAAACGAGATAGAAAGAAAGAAAGAAACGAGATAGAAAGAAAGAAAACGAAACGAGATAGAAAGAAAGAAACGAGAAAGAAAGAAAGAAACGAGATAGAAAGAAAGAAAAACGAGATAGATAGATAGATATAGATAGATAGATAGAAAGAAAGAAAGAAAGAAAGAAAGAAAGAAGAAAAACGATAGAAAGAAAGAAACGAGATAGATAGATAGATAGAAAGAAATAAAGAAAGAAATAAAGAAAGAAAGAAAGAAAGAAAGAAAGAAGAAAAACGATAGAAAGAAAGAAACGAGATAGATAGATAGATAGATAGATAGATAGATAGATAGATAGATAGAAAGAAACGAGATAGAAAGAAAGAATGGAGATAGAAAGAAAGAAAGAAAGAAAGAAAGAAAGAAAGAAAGAAAGAAAGAAAGAAAGAAAGAAAGAATAAACGAGATAGATAGATAGATAGATAGATAGAAAAAAACAAAGAAAGGAAGAAATAAAGAAATGGGATAAATAGATAGACGCCAAGAAAGAAAGAAACGAGACATAGATAGATAGATAGATAGATAGATAGATAGATTTTAAAAAGTGCTTACTTGATCAATAGTTAGTAAAATTTTCATTTTTTCACCAACGTTCTGGTGATATTTTTCTGTAGATTTCAAAAGACAGTGAGTCATTTGTATGCATTCAACAAGGCCAAAAGGAAGCGCTACATTCTCCTACGCATGGCTAAGATAAAAAAGAAGTCTTCCCAACAAAGGGACTATAAAGCAAAACACATCTGGTATTAAATATGTCCGTTTATTTTAAGTCCACGTCTAAGTGGGTTTATTTATTCATCTATTGTTAAAAACACATCAATCTGCATTTGTTTCAGAACAGTTTGAAGAAATTCGTTTTTGTTTCTTTTCTGAAGGGTAAATATGTCTTACGTGTGTTTTGAAAGACTTGCATACAACAATAACTATGTCGAGTTTGTCTTTGAAATAATTCTTATCTATCTATCTATCTATCTATCTATCTATTGCGGACTATTCATATTTATCTATCTATCTACCTACCAATCTATCTATCGATCAATCTGTCTCGGTCTGTTCATATCTATCTATCTATCTATCTATCTATCTATCTATCTATCTATCTATCTATCTATCGCTTTTATTGCCAGCAGCACTCATTGTGCAAAATTTGTGTGTGTGTGTGTGTGTGTGTGTGTGTGTGTGTGTGTCGCTGACTGTTCATATATATCTATCTACCAATCTATCTATCGATCTATCTGTTTCGGTCTGTTCATATCTATCTATCTATCTATCTATCTATCCAGCGCTTTTATTGCCAGCAGCACTCATTGTGCAAAATTTTTGTGTGTTTGCGTGTGTGTTTCGGTCTGTTTATATCTATCTATCTATCTATCTATCTATCTATCTATCTATCTATCTATCTAAGCCTATTCATATATATGTATCTCAATCTTTATATATTTCTCTTAGCCTATTTATATATACATATTTTCAATTCATATTTATGTCTCATTAATCTCTATATATATATATATATATATATATATTATATATATATATATTATATATATATATATATATCTCAAGATATATATATATATATATATATATATATATATATATAGATATATATATATATATATATATATATATATATAGATATATATATATATATATATATATATAGAGAGAGAGAGAGAGAGAGAGAAAAGAGTGGGTGAGGCAAAAGTCCTGCACCATCGGGATAATTTATTAAAAGTATAATTACACATGAAATTTGTATTTACTCGTTATTTAATTGTTATATGTGCAGTTCAAAATGGCCTCCTCCTTTTTCAAAACAGATTTTAATTCTGTGCCTGCATGATTCATTGCCATGTCACAGAGTTTCCTCTGCATTCATATTTAATTCTTCCTTTAAGTTCTTCAATAAATTCAAGTGGGAGGTCTGGTGACCTTTGTGGCCACTCAACAGGAACTTTTCTACCTATGTATTAACTCCTACGATGCGTGACATTTCCCTCGCCAGATAGATAGATAGATAGATAGATAGATAGATAGATAGATAGATAGATATGAGGCACGGTGTAGTAGTGGATAGCGGTTTGTATTGAGGAATCGGAGAGCCGAGTTCGAATTCCAATCGAGTCCATTGCATTCACTTACGTACTAATAGGGAAGGTATGAATTCTCTTCTTCTCCTTCCAACTATGAGTAAATAGCAGGACAGAGTGGGTTCTATAGCCTTGGATGTCTAGAAGGAGGACAACTCTGAATTCAAAACCTTCGGAGAGTCTTTTGGGGACCTTGTGGCAGTTCACTAGGTCACTTTATTCGGCCCTTCAAAAAGTGTGAATGGTTCTGCACGAAACCTTCACCACTATAATCAAATCTCATGTTCTGGTGTCGGACTCTCTGTTCCTAGGAACCTTGCTTGACCCTCATACGTCGAATTCGACGGGAGAGTCGAGTTTATGTATGTATATAAACGACTATATATATATATATATATATATATATATATATATATATATATATATATATATACATAGTTGTATATTTAGGCAGAAATCTTTCGTTTATACATGTTTCATTAAAAACGACAAACAAGGTACTACGGTTAAGTTTTTATATAATTTTTCTTGTGTTCTAACAAGAACTTTCTTTTCTGGACAAGGGTGTGTAAAAACTGTCCAAATGTTTTATATTTCCGAGCGCTTTCGGCTATACCTTTAGCCATTATCAAGGATGATTCGATTTTTCAGCTTAATTGAGTGAGTGCATTACGTGTATGTCCTAGTGTGTTGTAGAGATGTTTTTAATTTCCGAATACGATTAGCACATTGTGGCCTTGTTCGTAGTTAATATTGTTAAGAGTTGGCTTTTTCTCTTTTATTATTAAAGCTTCCATTATTTTTAATCTTTTTTTACAATTGGATGAATTTATTATATTTGTGTTTTCTACTAGTATGTTCCTGGTGGAATCTGTTAAATTTGTGTGTGTGTTTAAATGGGTTCTAATGGAGCTGTAGTCAGATAGGTGTAACGTAAGACGTCTGGATAGGCATGTGGTTGTGTAACCGATGTAATTATTTATGAGTCCGGTTTGATCAGGAACACAGTTCCTTAAGGGGCATTTGAATTCATAGATTATGTTCGTTCTTTGTAATATATATTCATGGAGACCTACCGGACACGTTGTTGACAACACTAATATAATAGAATCATCTACATACAAAAAAGGCTAAAAATAATGGAAGCCTCATTAATAAAAACAAACAAACCAACACTTAATAATATTAACTTTGAACATGGACATAATATCTTGACCGTGTTTTGAAAAATGAAAACATTTTATAAAACATACATACAACAAACTATTTCTTATTTAACTGTTAAAATATTTCATCCTTGAAAATGGATAAATGTATAGCCGAAAGCGCTCGGATAAAAAGAACATTCGGACAGTTTTTATATAATTTATCATTCGAAAAGAAAAAAAATTATTAGATCGCATGAGAAATTGTGTAAAAAACTAAATAAAAGCACCTTGTCTGTCGTATTCAATGAAATGTGCATAAAAGAAGGCTTGCTGCCTAAATACACAAAAATATATATATATATATATATATATATATATAAAAAGAAATATAGTCTTAAAGTGTGCTATATTTATGGGATAAAGTGCTCAATATCAGAGATAGAGCGTGTGTAAATATAATTTGAACATAGAAGTCAACACAGGGCGATTTGTTGTTTTTCATGCTAGACGCAATAGTCAGACCTAACTATTGCGTCTAGCATGAAACAGACTGTCGCCCTCTCTCTCTCTCTCTATATATATATATATATATATATATATATATATATATATCTTTTCGTATATGTCTCTCTGCCATGATCACCTCTGTTATTTCCTAATCTTAACTTTGTCTTGTACAAGGCCATATTTGTGGAGCATTGTGCAAGGAACTATCCACGCTACCAATTAGGAGTGAAACACTGACTAATTATGTTGTGGTAGGGGCTCCAATTATTTGCTTAAATATTTCAGCTTAATCCGCGCAAAGGCACAGTTGTGAAGAAAAACATGACCTGACACGAGCTGATGTCAGAAACTGCCTGAATGGTATCTCTTGTGATTAGATTACTAAACGAACATGTCTGTGCTAATAACGCCCATTGTTACCCAGCTTAGCGAATTATTCCGCCAATAGATTTCGTTCTACATCATGATCAGGATTGTGAATTCCGTGACCCATCGGGGTCTTAGGGGCACTACATGAACTGTACCCGCAGTAGAAGTGGTGTTTCTTGGTCAAGATAGCCTTACGGAGCCCAACCCTCTCCAGGCCTTGTTTTACATAATCGTGTTCAATTATTAGGCGATGCTGTTGGAACGGCTCTGCGAACTTTACAATAGTATAGTAATTCGGGCAATATCCCTGTTTCAGTTCTTTTCGTGAAGCTCGGTAAAACTGATTTTTAGACGCTCGAAAAAATTCGTCACGCTTTTGGCGAAAATTCTTTCGGTTGAACTCGGGGTTTTTGAGTGGCACCTGATTTCAAAAATGAGTCTTGTTTTATCTTTTGTTTTTTGTAATCAATTCACCCCAAAGAAGGTGATAACGCCACTAAGATGCAAGGTGTTACTAGGAATGAAATAGAATGAAAAAAATGATTTAGAAGGAACTGGAACACTGATCATTGAATTAAGCAACATCGATCCTGGTCAGTGGTCTGTACCTAAATGGGTGACCACTTGTGGGTATCAGATTCTCTGCAGGTCGTTTAATGAATAGCGGCTTGGAATTGGAAATCTGAGTGCCGGGTTCGATTTCCAGTCGGATTTGTTTTATTTTCTTCTTTTTTATTTTTTGTAATCAATTCACCCCAAGCAAGGCGATGCCACTAAGATGTAAGGGGATACTGGGAGTGAAAGAGAATGAGAATACATCAGAAAGAACCGTAAAGCAAATCCCAAACAGGAAACCTGGGATAAACAGCTACTCCTGTTCAAAATACTGGGAAGAAGTACGAACCGGGCGATCCTAAACGTCGTTTAAGAATGATGGGCGTTAAGGGCGACCTATCTATAGAAATATATACGAAAATGCAGAAAAAAATCCCTTGAGATTAGATGTCGAAAAATCTATAAGTTCTGTCACGCGCTTTCGAACAGTTATGGAGTGTGTCATGTGGTCCTAGCCGGGGGACTTCCAGAAATCGGTGACACTATCCAATACAGCCCGCGTGAAATTTTATCAGCGTTTCACGACTGCAAGTTTGAGGTCATTGTATTCTGTCAGGGAATCTGATTGGAATTCAAGTCAATTTGTACATGGTGATGAAAGCAATGTTTGTTTTTGTCTTTTAGAATATAAATGGAATCGTCCATTTATGTAAATAAGCGGAGTTAAGCTGGATTGAGGAGAGTCAGCATTAGGTCTTAGCCGCATGCTATGCTCTTATTGCTTGTCGAATTCTCTGCCTTCGGGTAGAGGAAAACCCAGACAAGGTAATGCCGAAGGGCAGAGTCTTGTCTTGGGAGTCAGACGAACCCGACACCGTTATTACGGAGTCTAAGGGAAATGGTTGCCCGGGTCTACGGGCTCGGAAAAAAACAACGTTAACCCGACCTTCTGCTACATCCCGCTCTGTGAGGCGCTCGGGTAAATATCGAGTTGGCATCAGGCAACTCTGCTTGTCGACTCTCTGCATCCGGACGGAGAGGAACCCAGACGAGGTAATGCCGAAGGGCAGAGTCTCGTCTGGGGAGGCAGACGAACCCGACACCGTTATTACGGGAAATGTTTGCCCGGGCCTACGGTCTCGGAAAGACTCACGTTTAATCGGCCTTCTGCTACATCCCGCTGTGTGAGGCGCTCGGGTAAATATCGAGTTAGCATTAAATCAATTGCTAAGAGTAGCTTCGTGTTGCAAACCTTCGATTACATTACCTACGAGTTTGTCTTGTTAATTTTCCCTCTGTTATCTCGAAAACACGAGATACAACAGTTTTATAACTTTTGGCAAGACATCTAACGTTTAGTGATTTTCCAAGCTTAGCTTAGATGTGGCACAAAGCTGAAAGTATGGGGCACCCAGTGAGGATCGAACTCCCTACTCCGTCGTAATTGTTTTTGCGAGACAAGCTTGCTAACCATTACACCACCTCGAGGTGCCCTTGTAATATTCCAAGCGTAGCTTGGATGTGACACAAGACCAAAAGTAAGAGGCACCCAGTGAGGATAGAACTCACTGCTCAGTCGTAATTGTTCTAGCGAGACAGGCTTGCTAACCATTACACCCCCTTGAGGTGCCCTTGTAATTATCCAAGCGTAGCTTGGATGTGACACAAGGCCAAAAGTAAGGGGCACCCAGTGAGGATCGTACTCACTGCTCAGTCGTAATTGTTCTAGCGAGACAACCCAAGAGATCTAATGTTTAAATTTCTTTCTTCTGGGATTTCTTACCCCGGCAGTGAATTGGATATTAATTAAAAACAATTTGTAGATGGTGATGAAATCAGTGAAAAAATATTAATCTTAAACTGGTTGATAGATCATAATGTGTATAAATTTTCAAGATATTTTTGTGTAATTTTTTATAAAATGAAATGTCAGAGTTATTTTCATTGGTGTGTAATGTAGACGACAATTTATCTTGCGTACGTATACACGCAACGTGACGCATGGATGCGTATATACGCCCAGTCCCACATTGTTCATATATGTTTATGTTTGTGTGAGCTGCAATGCGTGAACGTACGTGAATGTATATGTGGCGTTGCGACGAAAATTTTTCCTCCCACTGCCATAAAAAACACCGATATATGCAACCATATATAAATCCAAAATTTAAAAATCAATCAGTTTGTCTGACGATCGCAAATAGCGTGAAACACAAGATCACAAACTCACATCAATTCAACTATATATATATATATATATATATATATAAGTGAAAATTGAAGTCAACACACATAGAGGAGACAGTCTGTTTCATGCTGGACGCAATCGTCAGGCCACGAGTCTATATATTTTGCACACCGAAAGTTTCCACATTCATTTGTTACATATAAGCAATAATATATCAACAACAAGACGGATATGCAATATAATTGGCCCTGATCTGGCATCTCCTCTACAGTCACTCTCTCACAGACGCGCTGTTGCCTCTCTCTGTCTTTTTTACAAGTACTTTCATGGTAATTGTTCCTTCTCCCAGACTTCATGAATTCAAGCACCCTACGAGGCTGGCATCCCGCTCTCACCCTTTCACTGTAGAAACTTTTAAATGTAGCCGTCTCTTCTACTCCAATAGCTTCATACCTCGCACCTCTCGCCTGTGGAACACCCTTCCCAATTACTGTTTCCCTGAGAGCTATAATCTCCAACTATTCAAATGTAATGTCAATCGACATTTCCAATTACCTTGATCTACCCACTATCCTTCTCCTCATCCTTTCTTCTATCTCTCCTATCTGCTCTTGCTCCAAATCTTCTGCAACCCCCTGCATCCTAGTGGCTTCACGCCTTGCTTGGGGTGTAATGCTTAAAAAAAACAACAAAACAAAGGTATCTAAGCGACAAAGACTCGTTGCCTGACGGTTGCGTCCAGCATGAAACAGCCTGTCGCCTCTCAGTGTTGAATTCAATTTACACTTTTTATATTTACACACGCTCTCTGATATTGAGCACTTTATCACATAAATATGGCACACCTTAAGACTATATTTCTTCATATAATATTATAAATTAACTTATTTAAAATATGGTTTCTTCGCTACACAGTAATAACCATGTTTCAAAAACTGAAGCTAAAAGCGTCAAATCTAATTATATAATTAAATTAAAAGCATTAGTTCTGTTTCATCTTCAAGCGAATTTATGCTCTGTAAATTTACATTGAGCACTGTTTTGTAAAGAAAAAAAAATATCAATAAGAACACCGGATTATATATCTTACTGTTCTTTCTTTTTATTTATATATACATATATTTCTTCATATATATATATATATATATATATATATATATATATATAGATAGATAGATAGAGAGAGAGAGAGAGAGAGAGTCCATAACGTTCGTGTGCACCTTAAAAAATTGCACTTTATTTGTATTTGCGATAGAAATAATTTGTAAATGGATTAGAAAAAAGAAAATCTATATTTTTTAAGGTTTTATTGAAATTTTATTTAAGTTTGCACATGTCCTCCATCATTAGCAAATCAAAGGGTAATACGATTTTGTAGTTCACGGAAAACATTTGCTAACTGATTTACAGTAACACCTGAAATAATATTAGTTATTTTAGCTATACTTAAAACTAGGTACATTAAACTTTATAACATTTTTTACAGATTATTTCTATCGCATATACAAATAAAGTTATAAATTTTTTAAAGTGCACACTCTCCGTATATATATATATATATATATATATATATATATATATATATAATATATGTATGTGTCTTTCTGCAGGGCCCATCCAGACCAGGAAGTAGAAAATGGAGACAGTATCAATGTCGATAGACACCCCATGCTTCGCTAAGCATTGCGGTAACCACACCCTTTTGTTTTTCCCGTTACGCGTCTCCCTCACTTGTGACGTGATTTCAGGCCTAGTTTCCTATGTGTTAAAAAAAGGGGAAATATTTATACAGGCTTGGATAAAGCAATCCTACAAGCATCAGTGCAAACGCTTATGATGTACACAGCAGTCATCGGATATTTTGTGGTTAGATGAAAAATAATAACTGTTTCGTTAACAAGCCCTTGTGCCAAAAACTAAGGTCATGTCAAAATTGACGAAGTCCAAAGAAAAATCAGCAATGTTATCGACCCTGAGCTGGTAACTCGGCTTCAGTCTCTTTCCCTCCGTCGTAACGTAGTTTCCATGTGCGTCTTATGTAAATATATTTTTGGTAATAATTCTTAGAAATCTTCCTCTTTGATACCTCTATTTTACGAATTTTAGCTCATTACTCGATTGTAAGCGCAGTACTTGATTGGCGGCAAGTTCTCATCCTCTTACAGTTGAAATGGCTAGACGCAACCGTAAGTTCTATGCTAACAGTTTCTTCTCTCGTACTTCTCGGTCGTGAAACTCTTTTATGGTTTCTTGCTTTCCAGCCAATTTTAAATGCAACATCAATCGCCATTTTCTGTCTCCTTAATTCCTGTTTTGTCATTTATTTTCAAAATGTTTAAATTTCGTTTTTCATTTTTTTTGTTTTAAATGCCTTCAGGACGTATGAAATCATGGCTCCCCTCGCATTCATTTTCATTAATATATATATATGAATTTCTATGACTTTTTTAAAATTAATTCACCCCAAGCAAGGCAATAAAGCCACTCAGAAGTGAGGCGGTTACTGAGTATGAAAAATATGAGAAAAATAAAAAACATTATTAAAGAGGGAGAATACAAAAAGAACAAGAATTAAGAAGGCAGAAGATAACGATTGACATTGCATTTCAATTTTTGGAAATGAAGGTTGGCTGTAAAGCATGAAGAGGGGAGAGAGTTCCACAGGCGATAAGTGAGAACAATAACGAAAGAGGAATCAAGAAGACAATAGATAACGATTGACATTACATTTCAATTTTTTAAAATCAAAGTGGAGTGGAAAGCATGAAGACGGAAGAGTGTTCCACAAGCGAGAAGTGTAAGAGAAGAAACTGTTAGCACAGAACTTACGGTTGCGTCTAGTCTTTTCCACTGTAAGATTATGAGACCTTGCCGCCAATCTAGTACTGCGTTTACAAGTCAAGGTACGAAAGAGGAAAGCTCATCAAAACAATTACCATGGAAATATTTATAGAAATAGAAAAGGCACAAGGAACTTACATTACAGCGGTGAGAATGTGACTGAAGCCGATATGCCAGGTCAGGATCAATAACATTGCATATTCTTTTTTGGATTTCTTGAAAAAGATAGCAGATGTGTTTCATATGACCTTATTCACAGTTCTAAATTCAGAGTTTTACTTCTTCGAGAATGTTACTCAAGGCTAGAGAGTTCAGTCTACCCTGCTATTTTACACTTATCTGCCGAGACGAAGAGATGGATGTTTTCACTTTCACATGAACTTTTGTGTGAAAGTAAATGCAACAGATTAAAGCATGTTTTAAAAGAGATTTTTTATAATAAATTCATAAAACTGAAAAAGTTATTGTTCTTATCTTTTGTTCAGTTTAGCGTTTCTTAATTCATGTATTGCTTGCAGCATTTCTTTTTTCTTTTCTTTCTTTAAATAAACACTATTGTTTTTTTCTTAAAAAATCTATCTAAAAAAGATAGATTAAAAATCTTTGTTTTTTTCATACTCTCCTTTATTCTGTCTTTTCTTTATTTTCTTTTTCTTCCTTTCTTTTCTTTTCTTCCTTTTTCTTTTCTTATTCTTTTCCTTTCTTTTTCTCTGATTCTCTTTCCTTTTTTTATTTTTTCCTTCTTTTCTTATTCTCTTTCCTTTCTTTTTTCTCTGATTCTCTTTTCTTTTTTCCTCTTTTTTTATTCTTTTTCCTTTCTTTTTTTCCTTTCTTATTCTCTTTCCTTTTTCTTTTTCTTTCTTTTTCTCTTTTTTTTCTTTTTTCTTTTTTCTCTTTTTATTCTTTTTTTTCTTTTTTCCCCTCTTTCTTATTTTACTTTCTTTTTCTTTTTTTTTTTCTTTTCTTCTTTTTCCTTTTCTTTTCTCTTTCTTTTTTTTTATTCTTTTCCTTTTTTTTCTTTTTCTTTCTTATTCTCTTTCCTTTCTTTTTTCTCTGATTCTCTTTTCTTTTTTCCTCTTTTTTTATTCTTTTTCCTTTCTTTTTTCCTCTTTCTTATTCTACTTCCTTTCTTTTTCTTCTTTTTCTTCTTTTTCCTTTCTTTTTTCCTCTTTTTTTATTCTTTTTCCTTTCTTTTTTCCTCTTTCTTATTCTCTTTTCTTTCTTTTTTCTCTGATTCTCTTTTCTTTTTTCCTCTTTTTTTATTCTTTTTCCTTTCTTTTTTCCTCTTTCTTATTCTCTTTCCTTTTTTTTTTCCTCTTTCTTATTCTCTTTCATTTGTTTCTTTCTTTCCTTCTCTCCTATGCTTCTTATTTCGGAAAGAGTGTAGTTACCTCGCGTTGAAACGTTGGTCCCCTGAACGATCGCTGAAGTTAAGCAACATCTAGCTTGGTTACTAGCTCAATGAGTAACCGCTTAGAAATATCGGGTTCTGTAAACTTTGATGTGCTGCTGGTGTAAAGGATAATTGTTATATTCACTAACGCGCAACCCCCCTCTATGGATTAGTTAGTAAGACTTGTTTCGCTAATATTATTATTGTCTCAAAAGAAATAAAAAAAAATCATTTCCGGTTCTCACTCTTCCCCATGAGTCCCTTGTTTTCTGCTTAGGATTGGGTTTCCGCATTGTCGTTCACTTTCACACCCGGTAAGCTTTTGCGCCTTAGTGGCATTATCGCCTTGCTTGGGGTGAAATAAATAGAAAAGAAAAAAATGCTGCAACACAATTTTCTTATCTCCTTCTCCCAACATAGATTTGCTAAGCAGACACGAAACTACAGTAAGATCCACTCCAACAGGTTCTTCCTAAGAGCAGCTTCTTTGTGAGGCTTACGGCCACCGAAGTTAAGCAAAGTCGGGCCTGGTCAGTACCTAAATGAGTGACTGCTTGGGAATACCAGGTGCTGTAAGCTTGAATGTGCGGCTGGTGTAAAGGATAAAGCTTGAAATTTTTAATCGGGGAACAAGGTTCCAATTCCAGTTGGGTTTGTTATATCCACTTACGTGCAAATACCCTTGGGAAAAGTATCAATAAACCACTCCCCCCACCTCCGCTATGTGTTAATCCCTTGTATCACTAAGTCATTATTATGTCAAGAAAAAATTCTTACAATCTAAAAAATATTTTCATGATTCATTTTCTACGGATAGTTTAATCTGCAAAGGGTTGATAAGCCGTAAAAAATGAGTCAATCAATCAATATTTTTTTCGTTTCAAACACCCTCTTTTATGTCTTTTCATTCCTTCTTTTATAATTTTTTTTCCCCCACCTTCTTTTCTTACATTTTCCCCTTCCTTTATTTGGTACTTTTATTTCCTTCTCTTTTCTTTTAAATGTGCCGTATCCTTTCAGGATCATGGCTCTCCACTTTCCCTCTATCCCTTGTGGCTCTCAGTAAGTTTCATGCCTCTACCAACTCCTCGAGAACACGGTCTGCCATCCACTTAAGCCAGCCAGGTATGTCACGCGTTGCTTTTCCTTGTCTCGTTTCCCCTCTATTCGACCTGTGAGTATCAGATTCTCCAGGTGCTCTTTTCTCATTACGTGTCCCAGAAGTTTCATCTGCCTCTTCCTGGTGTTAAGCATAAGTTTCCTTCTTATTTGCATCCTCTCCAAAACCTCGTCGTTGCTCACACGCTCGCTCCATATCCTCAGCATCCTTCTGTAGAATCATACCTCCGCCGTCTCGAGTCTCTTCTTCCTCTTTGAGGAGACCGTCCAACATTCGCTGCCGTATAGGCGGACAGGTGTCACGTAGTATCTCTTGTCACCAAAGAAATCCTCCTGTCTTGCAGTATTCTGCCAAGCTTTTGGAATTTGGAAGGCATCCTTGGTCATTCCAGTCCGTCTTCGGATCTCAACGTCGCACCTACCGCCAGCCTTCTTTACACATTCGTATTTCCTTCCAATCAAATACCTTCACACTCTTCCATACTTCCTTGCTTTCTTCCTTCTTTTGATCTCTCCTTCCTTCTTGTCCTGTGATCTTTTTTTCTCCTTTTATGTAATATATATATATATATATATATATATGTTTATATGTGTGTGTGTGTGTGTGTGTGTGTGTGTGTGTGTGTGTGTGTGTGTGTGTGTGTGTGTGTGTGTGTGTGTAAATATATAGAAAATAGGAAAGAAATCGTTAGGGAAATAATCCAAAGTTCTTTAGTATTTTTTGTTATTATTTTAAAAAATAGTCCTCGATACAAAAGTAGAGCATAGATATAATTATTTATTTAAAAATATGATGTAGCGTGTTGGAATCATATTTTAAATAAATAATATATATATATATATATATATATATATATTTTTTTGTATTCGTCTATCTTTATCTTCGTTCTTCGTTCATTTTTATCTCCCAGTTTTTCGCTTTCACATCATCATCATCATCCTTTCTTTCTTTCTTTCTTTCTTTCTTTCTTTCTTTCTTTCGTTCTTTCTTTCGTTCTTTCTTGTTTATTTTTTTCTGTAAGACATCCGGGTCTCCTACTTCTCAAACTCAATTCAAGACACACACTTCCGTCAAGATCCGCCCGCTCACTTCCAGGCTCACCCAGCCAAACCCATTCGAGCCATCTGTCTGACGTCGGCAGCCGGAGACAGCTTTGTCAAAAGGAAAGACCTCGACGCGCTCCGGCGACAAAAAGGTGTGTTTAAGCCGACCCATGAAGGGATGGTCGATACGACTGTCATATCACGCTGTGGAAACCACACATGCGTTATAGAATTCTTGAATTTAATCGAAAATGGTTCTGCGTTTCCGGGGCATGTGCTACACTTATCATCCAACACGATAAACCCGACTGCACATTAATACGTATTTATTCCAAATCACTCGATATCTTTGTTTTTCTCTCTCACGCACTAGGTTCTTGTATCATTTGTGGCTTGCTAAATTTGGTAAATATCACTCAACAGGGACAGCTCTCTTAGTACCATAGTTAGCGTACAAGAAAACGCTTGTTAATAAGTTCGTTTCTCGCTGAGTCTTCGACACCAGCCACTAAGAGGTACAAAGTTACTGAGCGGGAAAAAAACAGAGAGGTTATCGCACACACAAACATGACTATTAGTGAATTAGCTCCCTTGCCTGAAAAAAAAAATCCGCTACTAGGGGAAGATTTCGGGTCTATAAGTATTCCGCGATAAAGTTTGATCATCTTCTTCTTACTTTTCCCCTTATACGACAACATGTAATTCTCTTGCGGAAGAACGCGTTCTCTTTTTTGGGAAACATATGAACAATACATACGCACACACGTACGTACACACATTCACTCACTACACATATTTTGCATCCCAAAATTTTCCACATTCATTTGTTACATGTAAACGATAATATATCAACAAAAAAGGTATACAAGCGAAAAAAACAACAATGCGTTTAATGTGGGGAAATTGTGAAAATGGCCTACCTCGGAAACGCGTTCGAATCTGCGCAGTATGTAAACACTGGTCCTTCCAACTGTAAAAAGAAAACCAAAATGGCGGCGCCCGCGTTTTATGCCGAGTAGTCTCGGTCAGTTAACGTGAAATCTCGTTGCCTCGTGATTCGCATGCAAATCGTGGTCGGTCCGCAGCTGTATAAAGCAGGCTCGTTTCTGCTGTTTCAAAGAAAAGGCTTTCGGCTCGTGAAAAGGTTGGACGTGCGACCCGGTTTCTTTGAACCTACCTGCTATCACCAGTTGAATTGTTGAGTTACACACTTCAAGCTATTTCGGCAATGGACAAGTTCGATCTAAAGTTGATCCCAGAATTCGACGGCTCCCCCACGGGCCCGACTATCGTTGAATGGTTTGAAAAAGGCCGAACGTGTTTGCAGGGTGTCCAAAATAAAGGGAACCTGCACTAGTCATCCCACTGAGACTCACGGGAGGAGCCTACGCAGTATATCAACAACTCGGGGACGATGCTGACCTAGAAGAGATCAAGGACGCCCTGTATACGGCCTTTGGAATAGATCCATTCATCGCTTGAAACAGTTCGTCGGACGACGGCTCGAGCCGGGTGAGACCGTGGATGTTTACCTGGCTGATTTGCGAAGGCTGGCAGTACCGTTTGGCGGAGCAACGGACCGCATACTGGGGTGCGCCTTCCTGGCAGGGCTTCCAGACGACACCAGTCGGCTCCTGCGAGCGTCTTCAAGATTGGACACACTGGGAATTGACGAATTGCTAGCCAGGGCCCGAAACATCTTGAAGGACACGGAACAGATCGCGGCAGCCATGAGAACGCCTGAGACACCGAGGGAGGGCCCAAAGTGCTACAAGTGCGGTGGACCCAACCATTTCTCTAGGGACTGCCGGAGCCGAAGTGACGTAGGAGGGAGCGGCAGGCGGAACCGTGCACGACTACGCTGCTATCGCTGCAAAGAGTTAGGCCATGTAGCACAGGATTGCTCGGGAAACGAGTCCGGGGACAAGGTGCTGTCGCAACCCTTGCCCCCTCTCGGTCAGTAAATGCGGCATTGCCTGTTATCAACGTGTACGTTGAGGGTAAACGATGTTCGGCGCTCGTTGACACTGGATGTTCCCGATCGATCGTTAGCGCGGATCGATGCGTGACATGGAACAGTCAACAAATCGAGATTCGGACGATTGACGGGGTGTCCCGGGCCTGTTGTGGTGTCGGGACTGTGTCAGTCCCCTAACAGACGGAGGGAGTCATGCCAAAGTCGACGTCTTGGTGGCGTCAAAGGCCCCTCGGGTACGACCTGCTACTTGGGATTGATGCGATCCGAGCGTTAGGAGGCATGATGATCACGCCAGCCGGAAATGTGGAACTGGGTGAAAGAAGAAAGGTGTGTGCAGCCCTTTGCGTTAGTGAGCCGGATTTCGACGTCTCCTTCAATTCCGACGAGAGAGTGTGGACCGCCAGGTGGAAATGGGCCCAAAAAGACCCGCCAGTTCAGCTTCGCAACAAGGTCGCTGAGTACAAAGTTCCAGACAGCATCAGAGAAAATACGAGAAAGAGCTTCAGCAGTGGATTGTGAACGGCTGGCTGATTCCATACCCCAGGAAAGACTGGGACCCCCAAAGGGTCTGATTCCCTTGATGGCAGTCGTGCAGGAGCAGAAACAGAAGGTGCGTCCGGTACTCGATTACCGCGAATTGAACGACTTTGTGGATGCTTTCACTGCCGATGCAGAAGTGTGCGCACATAAGTTGAGAACGTGGCGGCGGCAGGGGTCAATGTGTCGCTTCTGGATCTGCGGAACGCATATCTTCAGATTCACATCGACGAAGCGCTGTGGCCATTTCAAACGGTTATTTTCAAAGGCCAACGCTTCTGTCTTACGCGGCTAGGATTTGGGCTAAATGTGGCGCTACTCATCATGAAATCCGTTATAGACGCCATCGCATCGCAAGACCGCACAATTGAAAGTGCCACATCAGCATACGTTGATGATATCTTCATTAATGAAAGTTTGGCCTCTGCATCGCGTGTAAGACAACACTTTTCGGATTACGGTTTGGTGTGCAAGGATCCGGTGCGACTGAGAGATGGAGCAAGAGTTCTTGGCTTGCAGGTCTGGGAAGAAAATGGCACCCTCCGATGGAAACGAGGAAGTCAAATTCCGGAAGCCCCTGATGTGTTGACCCGGCGGCGCGTGTTTTTCGTTGTGTGGGAAACTTGTTGGACACTTCCCAGTGTGTGGATGGCTCAGGGTGGCAGTTGCATTCGTCAAGCGCCTGGCAACCGCAGCAACCAATGGATGGGATGATAACATCAAAAGATCCCTCTCTCTGTCGCATACTAGCAGAGATGTTAAGTGAGTGCGGGAACTGGATCCCGTCGGAGGAGACTGGTGCATGAGTGGTGACGAGATCACAGTCTGGGTGGATGCGAGTTCCGTGGCGACAGGAGTGGCATTGAAGTAAACGAAAATGTCATCGAAGATGCGTGCTGGCTGCGTCCGACTAATGATGCCAGGCACATTAATTTGGCTGAACTCGATGCGGCGCTTAAAGGAGTGAATCTGGCTCTCCAGTGGGAGGCGACAACGTTGCGCTTGGTCACTGATTCGGCGTGTGTGCACCGGTGGATTTCAGACACCTTGACCGGGAAGGCACGGGTGAACACAAGGGCGGCTGGTGAGATGCTGGTCAGGCGACGGCTGGGCATTTTGCGATCGTTGGTGGACGAATATGGATTGACCGTAGACGTGACACTTGTGCAGTCCTGTCAGAACCGTGCAGATCGCCTCACCAGAGTACCGCACAGGTGGCTAGAACTGCTCAAGAGAGGAGAACCGGCACTCGAGAGCTGTGCAGTGGCAGGAGACGACTGGATGAGGACCAGGTTGCCAATACGCATCGTCAATGCGGACATCCGGGCGTGAAACGAACCCTGTACTTCGCCAGGTTAGTCGACCCGCAGGTGTCCAGAAAAGCGTTAAATCCGTTGTGAAGGCCTGTACAACCTGTCAGTCGATCGATCCGGCACCCGTTCACTGGGAAAGAGGAGAACTGAGCGTGAAGAGCAACTGGAGCAGACTGGCAATGGACATAACTCACTACAATGGTGAGAATTTTTTAACTCTCATTGATTGCGGTCCCTCCAGGTTCGCGGTATGGCGGCCGCTGCGCAGACAAAGACGCGAGCACCGTCATTCGACTGTTGGAGAATGTTTTCCTGGAGCGAGGCCCACCCATTTAAATACTGACGGATAACGATACTGCGTTCACCAGTAAAGATTTTAAAAATTTGCGGACACTTGGGACGTGCATCTGCGGTTTCGATGTGCCTACTCGCCAAGTGGAAACGGCATCGTGGAGCGGAACCACAGAACCATCAAGACCATCGCAGCCAGGAAGGGCTGCACAGTTTCGGAAGCGGTTTACTGGTATAATGTCGCCCCGAAGGATAACATTTCACCATCCACGGCGCCGGCTGATGCACTGCACACAAATATCATGTCCGCGTGAGGGGCATCGAAGCCAACCGCTGCCTGAACTAGAAGTGACTGGAGGGAGATTGAAAAAAGGAGACATCGTTTGGGTCAAAAACCCACGCGGCAAGTGTACGACAAAAGTACGGCACTGGACGTGTTACGGAGGTTATCAGCCCGCAATCTGTGAGAGTTGATGGGGTGCCTCGTCACATTAAAGACTTGCGACCGGTGACGCAATCACTACCGCTACCGAGCGATGAAAGCGATTCCGAGTCTGGGAGTAGTGAGCGTTCAATCTGCCTTTGAGTTAGACCTGCAGGGCAGCGATTCTGATAACAGCAGCCTCCCGGCGGACACAGTGTTTACCGACACTCAAACCACAGACGAGAACACGCACGAGGATGAAGCTTGTGTTATCCCCTTCGGAGAGGGACTCGACGGCGACGATCGCCACCTCCCTGCCCTGTTTGTGATCATGAGATCAGGGGGAGTGTGGGGAAAATTAAGAAAATGGCCTACCTCGGAAACGCGTTCGAATCTGCGCAGTATGTAAACACTGGTCCTTCCAACTGTAAAAAACCAAAATGGCGGCGCCCGCGTTTTATGCCGAGTAGTCTCGGTCAGTTAACGTGAAATCTCGTTGCCTCGTGATTCGCATACAAATCGTGGTCGGTCCGCAGCTGTATAAAACAGGCTCGTTTCTGCTGTTTCAAAGAAAAGGCTTTCGGCTCGTGAGAAGGTTGGACGTGCGACCCGGTTTTCTTTGAACCTACCTGCTATCACCAGTTGAATTATTGAGTTACACACTTCACAAATGAATGTGGAAACCCTTAGGAAAACATTCTCTGTAACGCGTTTTATCCTTCCAAACGATTACTAAAAATAATACCCTTATTTATGGAATTATATATATATATATATATATATATATATATATAAATATACATCATAAATTTAATTAATTACACAACTATGAGTTTCATGCCAAAGCAATTTTCCAGTGCTGGAAATATTCTTATTTTTAAATAAAAAAATATTAAAATGAATATAACTAAAGCACTTGAAAACTGCTTCAACATCAAACGCCGAGTAGTGCAATTAAATATTATAAGATATTTCTATATATATATATATATATATATATATATATATATATATATATATATATATATATATATATATATATTCACATTTCATTAAATAATATAGACAAGTGTTGTCTATTTATTTATAAAAATTTTTCGTATCTTCTGATAAGTTTGATAACATTATCATTAACCGAAAAAAAATTCTATTTATGCATTATTTTTTTAATATAATCTAAGCTTTCATTGGCTTACTCAAGCCATTATCAAAGATGTAATTACAAGCATATCAAACAATATACGGACACGACAGTGATGATAGTCTGTCATTGTTTATTTATATTGGATCACTAAGCAACGATGAACACGCGCATATAAGACGCTATAAAATCGCACCGCATCTCATGACGTCATATTCTATAAGTATAACAAAATAATTGGATTTATACCAACGGCTTTCCTTATTTCATTCTCCAATTCACTCTCGTGTTATCATGTGTGAGATGCGTGCGTTTTCGTGTGTATCCCATTTAATAAACAATGACAAATGATAATGGCTTGTGTTTGTGTGTGTAAATAAATAAATATACACAAATATATATATATATATATATATATATATATATATATATTAAATAGTTCTGTTGCTTAACATTGAGCACTGTTTTTCTTTCACTGTAAAGTATTTATATCTACTTGTACAACCGCTCAAAAGACCTACTTATATTTGCCCATTCGGTTATATATATATATATATATGTGTGTGTGTGTGTGTGTAAAATAAAATAATAAACTGAAGGAAAAACTTCTTGAAGCTATCTATATTAAAAAATTGAAACCAATCCTTAAAAAATTAATTATCAATACTGCGCAAATCTTTAAAATATTTACAATTGTAGTTTAAAATATGTAAGTTTTATCTAATTTTTTTTGTGTGCGTGTGTAAAAAGAACAGATGGACATAGATATGGACTTAGTTACCTTCCCTGACGTCTACATCGTTGATTTAAATCGTACAGTGCATAACCTAAGCGTTTCTTAGTTCCCAGTTAAAAAAAATAATTTTCAGATGAACACACCAATTCTGTCTTAGGAGAAAAAAAAAACAACACACAAAACATTAAATACGTGTACAGCCCAATGCTTTCTAAACGTATCTGGGAGATTAAAAATAAAAAAAAACAAAACAAAACAAAATAAAAAATATCATGTAAAATAAATAACATCAGCCTACAACAATCAATCCAAAAACTGTAAACTCTACTTGAACGACAAATAGATATAATCACCTTCCCAGATCAAAACAAACTACTAAATAAACGATCAGAACTAATCTCAAAATGCAGACACGAAAACAAATTTTTGCCTCGTTGCTTAAAAACCGAAAACTGAATGAAAATGAATAAAATAAAAAAAATCAAGTAAATAATAAACAAATTAACAAACCACATACACGAAAATAATCGTCAGACTATCGTAGACTACCCACAATGCAATAGAATACCCACAATGCATCACTGGCCGGAATATATAAAACGTCCAGCAAAAACACAACGCACATGACCTGATGACTGCATTTAGCATGAAACATACTGTCGCCTTTGAGTGTTGACTTCAATGTCCACTTTAAATTGACATACGCTCTATCCCTGATATTGAGCATTTTAACCCCTAAATATAGCATACTTTAAAACTATATTTTATCATATATATATATATATATATATATTGTTGCGGATTCCGGGATGAAATCCGGTACCAATAAATAACAAACGCCAAGAAGGAATATAGGAAAATAAATGTATTAATGTAATAATACAAACTGGTAATGCAGGTTAGTAGTTCCAGGAATGCGGGTTAGTAGCAAAATATATATACAGTCTTTGGTATCGACGTATCACTGTCTGACTTCTTACTGAGTCTACGCGCATGCTTCACTGTGACTCTTGCTCCTTACGTTCGTTCTGGTTGGTCGGTTTTTCTCGTTCTTCTCCGGGTATTCACTAGCAGTAGTATATGTATACCCTGGGTGAGTCCATTTGTGTAAAAAAAAGGAGAACCCCTCAACACATATATATATATATATATATATATATATATACGTATATATATTAATATGCTTTTGAATTTGCAGATAGTACTAACATATTTAGTTGAATGTATATGAGTTTGTGACTTCTGGATCTAACCAACGCCTTTATCCACTATGCCATGTGTCCTTGAGGACATCTGTGTATAATTTTTGGGTATTATAAACCTACTGTCTTCCAGCAACCATTTTTTACAGTGTTCATATTGCAATTTTGCTGTTATCATAGCATGTTTTTACCAGAGCTTTTTTTTGTTAAAAAATCGCTTTTCTATGACACTTTATTACTGGTTCCCATATTGTATTCATTTCTATGCTTGGTCGGCTCAGGAAATGTTGTATCTATCTATCAAAGATGAGGACAATCTATATTGTAAATAATGTATAATATATCTATAAATATATATAGATTCTCCTCGGTCTTTTGGACAGGATTAGCTGTTTCTTGTTTCCTGTTTAGGATTGAATTTCCGGTTCTTAGTAATGTATTCTCACTCCCTTTCACTTCCATGCGCCTTAGTAGTATTATCACCTTGCTTGGGGTGAATTGATTTAAAAAGATAAAAAAAAAAGAGAATATAACGAACCCTACTTGAATTCGAACTCGGCTTTTAGAATTCTATTTTCGACCCATTATACATTACATCATCCGTACAGCATCCGGTATTCTCAAGCGGTCATCCATCCAGGTACTGGCCAGACTCGACGTTGCTTAACCTCGTACGAGAACCGGTCTTTCAACGTCATATGGTCGTAAGCCGTCGCGATAAAAACAAGGGAATTTATTCCAGTGAATCTATGTTTAATAGCGACATCTCGTTATATCAATTTTAACAGGGGGATAAAAAAAAAAAAAGCTTGAAATTCATACATGCTAAATTTGTTTTTTTCCCAACCAGTCACGTGTGATGGGAACTAAATAAGCCGCCCTGCGAATCGCCCATTACATAACGGATCGGGTGGTGACGTCTGCTCTTTCCGACTGTTCTCACTTCTCAAGATGTTTAGACAGCAAACGAAACGTTTACTAACGGTATCTAAACACGTAGTATATTCTACCCGAATCGCCTGTCTAAGAATCAAGATGTCCTAATTTTGCGCACGTTAATGTGTTTATCGTTCGTTTTATTGCGATCTCTGCATTATGCCTGATTCTATTAGGTTGCACGCCCTAGAAAATGCTAATAAAGTTGCCAAAGAATACTGGTAACTCACCGTTCGGCGCTTGGATTAGCATCCTTATATTACGATAGGTTTCATCAAATGTTTCTGACATAATAAAAGTAAAACGATAAACTACATCCGCGTCTTGGTTAAGACGACAAACTATATCTGCGTCTTGGGTAAGATGATAAACTACATCCGCGTTTTGAATATGACGATAAACTACATCCGCGTCCTGGGTATGAAGATAAACTACATTCGCGTCCTGTGTTAGACGATAAACTACATCCGCGTCCTGGGTAAGACGATAAACTACATTCGCGCCCTGGGTATAACAATAAACTGCATCCAAAACTTGTCTATGACGACACAGGGAACCAACTTTCCTAGCAGAAGACCTAGCAATTGATTCAATATAATCGTTCCACTTCATGTCATTTAATAGCGTTAAAACAACGCTCAATAAGATTAGTATCAACCATGCTAATGGAAGACAAAAAAGTTTCTTTAAGACAATTGAGAGAGAGGGAGAAAATTTTGTTTTATCGGTATTAAAATTAACAAGCCATTTCTTGCCCCATTTAACAACAGATTGAAGGTTTTTTTTTAGATCAGCTGGCAATTTTACATTATTGAACGAATCATATTCGTCATCAAGACAGTAGTAAATAGATGTTATCAACATAGACACCGAGTTGAGAACTGATGACATCAAGATGGTCACTGATGTTGTCCTACAGAGGGATACTGTGAATGCCGTGGACATAGCAAATAAACTACGAGGAAGTTTTACGGAAAATGGATCCTGTCGAGAAAAAATATCTAGCCCTACACAGTGAACCAAATTTCCTAGCGGAAGACCGAGCAATTGATTCAATATAAACGTTCCACTTCATGTCAGCGAAAAAACGTTAGCAGCGATGTTTATGGAAGTCAAAAGGTTTTTAAAAAATACTTATTTTATTCTGAATTAAAAAAAAAAATATATATTCATTTATTTATTTATTTTTTAACCTAGAGTGCAGGGTACCCGAGTAGTCAGTACATAACAATAAAATCTACACAGTCACCTCGGGCGATAACATCTGGACAGTGTCTCAAAACTGAAGGAGCGTATTAAATGTAAACGCTCGCTTTCGACGCTTACTGTTCATATGTTAGTCTTAAATACATTGTTTTTATCTTACAAGTACTTTCTTTCTAGTCGTCAAATGTTACAGATAGGTAATACTTATTAAATGAATTTCTTTTTAGTTATATACAATGGTTGCCAGACTTTCCTTACCATGCTTCTTTAACAATATTTTAGGTAACCAATACCTTCCCACAGGGAATGACTAGAGATGATTGATAGAAAAAAATAAGAAAAACGATATTTTATTATTATTATTATTATTATTACGCATGTAATTATCCAATCTTTCAGTAACAATTGCTTTAATTCTTGACAATATATTTCTTTCTGATTTAAACTGCATTTCTTATTTCTAATGATTTCCATCAGCAATGCATTTACATTTTGCTTCTATAATGTCAACAATGCTTGCATTAATTCCTGACCACTGAAAATCGCTTTTCTCCATATTTCTATTGTTTCTATAATAAAATAATTATTAAAGAATTTACATTATGTATATGTAATAATGCATTGTCTTTATAATCCGTCAGTTTTGTGGCATGCTTAGGCGATCATGTATCTTTCGATACATGACTGATGAGGCAGACTTTTTTCCCGTAGTAGGTTGTCATTTCTTCCTGCGATAGACAGGTTGCCATCAAAGGCTATGGAACCCGTTTTATTCTGCTATTTACCCATAGCTGGAGGCAGAAGAATAGGATTCATTCCTTTCTCAAGGGTATTAGCACGTAAGTGAATGTAATGGATTCAACTGGAATTCGAACTCGGCTCTCCGATTCCTCAATCTGAATCGCTATCCATGTCTCCTCTCTTCGTAATACTTCCATTAATTACTGACCACTGACAATCCCTTTCTTCCCGAATTCAATTTCAAGACATTCTGAGTATAAGTGCCCCTTGCGTTTTTGTTTTCCTTAAAATATTCCGTCCATGTTATTCTCAGTATCCTTCTGTAGAACTATATTTCTGTTGACACAAGTATCTTTGTTTCTAACGAAAATTTCCTGTTCTTTCTCTTAGTTTTTAGAAGGCATCTTTCGCTAGCGTTACGCGCTTTCGGGTTCCGATGCCACACTTACTGCCCTCTGTTAAAATGATTTTTAATCATTTTAACATCTATTTACTTCAATGATTTTGCGTAATTCACAACTTTTATTTTTTCTCAACCGGAAAACCATAAATTCTGTCTTCTTACAATTGATGGTTATTCTTTTTTTCAACTCTACACCAAATCCATATTATATCTGTCTATATTTCCGTGATGAGGTCTTGTAACTATTTACATTAAGACATTTTTATGTTTATACATTCTTTTTATAGATACAAATATTTAAGTAAATGCTCTGTTTATAATAAACAGTATTAAACAATATTTACCGGCCTGAATATCCGAGAAATTTTCACAGAAAATAGTCGCCCTCCGACAGGATTAGAACCTGTATCCTATTGGGAACCGTCATTTAGTCTGACGTGCCTTTACCGATTTGGCCACGAAGGAGCGTTCGGTTAGCAAGGTCGAATTTACTGTATTTAAACTTCAATCTTCTATGAATCTCTCACGTACATTCATATGTGCTCAAAGCGTATCCAAATGTAAACAAATGACGTCACACATTATGAAATGGACAAAGTCCGACAATTATTTTAAGACATTTTTATGTTTATACATTATAGATACAAATATTTAAGTAAATGCTCTGTTTATAATAAACAGTATTAAACAACATTACGGCCGGTAAATGTTCTTTAATACTGTTTATTATAAACAGAGCATTTACTTAAATATTTGTATCTATAAAAAGAATATATAAACATAAAAATGTCTTAAAATAATTGTCGGACTTTGTCCATTTCACTATTTACATTGTTCGGACTGTTGTCCTCATCTTTATTGCCATATTCACAGTCTATATTTCTGAGATGAGGTCTTGTAACTATTTGGACTATTGTCCTCATCTTTATTGTCATATTCACAGTCTATATTTCTGAGATGAGGTCTTGTAACTATTTACATTATTTATATTATTTAAACTGTTGTCCTCATTTTATTGCCATATTCACAGTCTATATTTCCGAGATGAGGTATTTTACACTAATTACATTCTTCGAACTGCTGCCCTCATCTTTATTGTGATAATAACGACGTTTCGGCCGTTGTACGCTACCGACTTCTTCAGATGATAAACTTTGTATTATCCTACAGAACTCTTTACTTAATATGCGTTCGTAGATTGTTCTGGTTCCACGTGCCGTGCATGTTATTTCCCTGTAGTTACTCAACTCTCCAACTTTCTGTTCACCTCTGCTGTGGCGATGTATTGAACTCACAACTCTTTGGGTCAAGTCTCTTTTGGATGACTTCAACCAATGAACTAGGCCATGTGCCTTGTGGATCTTCCAACGTATATCACTTGAAGAAGGCCCGAACGTACAACGGCCGAAACGTCGTCAATAACACAATAAAGTTGAATACAAAATTCCGAATAATGTAAATATTGTAAGTATTCCATAGTATATCCAAGCCATTGAGAATTTATAGTTGAAAATAAAGCCGATCCTTTTATCGTTACTCTAATTAGGAACTTGAATTTCGTGATGAGGATTTAATATTGGTTCATATGTTATATTGTTTTGTTTTTAATGATATTAATTAAATCATTTTGTCTATCTCGATATTAAACAATTAAGGCTTAATTACATGACCAGTTACCGCTTCCAATGTAGCGGAAGTGGGACATTCGATTTCCTGTTTAAAACCACTGGTTTAAAACATAATGAATTTTTAGTTTCACGACAATAAATAGACTTTCGTCGGCTTCAAAACTAAAAGAATGATTTACCCACTGACCAAACTCTTGGAAAATAAACGGAATCTTATTCTGGACGCACGTATTCCAACGGGTAAAGCATGGGTTCGTTTTCTTACGTACAAGACAGGCTATGATAAGCGGATGCAATGACGCTTTTATTTACCAATATATAGACTTAAATTAAATATCTAGCCTTATATTCCCACACCCATGTCAATATACAGGTCCATATATGCACCGGAAGTTGCTTAGAAATGGAAGATCATTAGCATGTCAAAACCACATCCTGTGGTGGCGTGTAGAATAGATAGAAATTCCTTTGAAAAATTGTCTTTTGCAAAACGTTGTACAAAAAATAAAATAATCAACTGAATTTCTTTTGCTCATTTTTCCGTTTCCACTCCTGCCCGTCTTCTTAATTTTATTTATTCGTTCTTTCTTTTGTCTTTCTTTCTTTTATACCATTTATTTATTCGTCGTTTTTCTTAGTTTTTTCTTCGCTATGTTCTGCATATTTTTTTTTTAAATTTCCTTTATTTCCAAATTCTATGTTCTTTCTTCTTCTTTGTTATTCCTATTTTTTCTTTTATCGTCGTTGTTTAATTATTTGTTATCTGCTCTTTCTTCTTCTTCTTCTTCTTCTTCTTCTTCTTCTTCTTCTTCTTCTTCTTCTTCTTCGTCTACTTTTTCTTCTTCTTCCACTCCACTATTTTCTTCTTCCACTCCACCATTTTCTTCTTCTTCTTCTTCTTCTTCTTCTTCTTCTTTTACTTCCTCCTCTTCTTCTTTTTTATTCTTCTTCGATTCTTCTTCTTCTACGTTTTTCCTTCTTCCTCATTTCTTCATCTTCTTCGTTTTTATTTTATGTTTTAATTTTTTATTCTTCGTCTTCGTTTTTCTTCTTCTTTGTTTTTTTTCTCCTTCGTTTCTTCTTCTTCTTCTACTTTTTTTCTTCTTCTTCTTCTTCTTCCACCTTTCCCCTCTCTTTGTATATCTTCTATTTCTTCTTTTCTTCTCTATTTCATTTATTTATGTATAGTTAAGCCCCGTGCGTCTTTTCCACCCACACACATTTACCATCGTTCAGAACGAAGAAGACATTTCGTACTTGCAACAATGATATCCTTCTAACAACAGTCAATAGGACTGCTCTAGTCCTACGCCAATGAACAGCTTGCTTTTACGATTCAACTCTAAAATGCTATCGTAACAGAAATGTTTTGCTCTCAACTGAGAAGCAAACATACATGAATCCTACTACTGCACCTAATAACACACACTTCTGAAAAAAAAAATAGTTCAAAGTTGTCTCCCTTGATTTTTTTTCCAAGTAGAAAAATATTCAATTAAGACGAGACACTTAGAAGTTGTTTTGTCTACGAAATGGAAAGAAACCTTATATTCATCTTTGATATTCTTCTTCTTCTATATACCGTATCTCTTCTGGACGTGGGCAAACATAGCTCTCCACAACCTCCTGTCTTTTGTAGCTCTTATCAATATCTATCTCCTTAGCAGTCCGTATTCTGCCATCCATTTAAACAGTTCGTTAATGTTTTCCTCTGACCCTCTTGCCTTGAAAATGTTCCGTAAGCATCAAATTCTCCAATTCGTTATGTGTCCCAGAAATACCAACTGTTGCTTTCTCATCTTCAGTACAATCGTCTGTTTTCCTTTCATTTTCCCTAAAACGTCCTTGTTGCCGCCATGTTCCGTTCATAGTTTCCTCAGTATCTGTCTGTTAGAGGCTTACGGCCATGTCTGCATGAAACGCCGGTCCTCGTACGATCTCTAAAGTTAAGGAACGTCGAGCTTGGTCAGTATCTAGATGGGTGACCGTTTAGGAATATCAAGTGCTGTAAACTTGTATGTGAGGGTGGTGTAATGGTTAATGGCCCGGAATTATTAATTTGAGAGCCGAGTTCAAATTCCAGTTGTGTTCGTTTTATTCACTTACGCGCCAATATTCTGGAGAAAGGTAAGAATCCACCTCTTATTCTCCCACCTATGGATTAATTAGTAAGATTTTTATTACTATATCATTATTATCCGAAAAAATATTCTTAGAATCTAAAAAATATTCCTTGGATTTAAATAACCTGCAATGGGTTGATAAACCGTAAAGATCGAATAAATCAATCAATAAAATATCGATTAGCCACACGGGCATGTCTTTAAGATTTATTTACATTCTCTAGAGTATAAATGTATAGAAACTACCGTGACCACAAAGTGAGGGATCAGTTTATATATTAATGTTAATATAGAATTGATACCCCATTTTATATTTAGATTATAATTTCTTGTTTCTTTATCAAATTCTGATTAGATATGAGTCCACCACTTCTCTCCCCAGCTACGGGTTAATTAGTAAGACTTGTATCACTAAATCATTATTATCTAAAAAAACAAAAACTCTTACAATCTAAAAATATTTTCTCTCTTTAAATGACGTGCAATAAACCGTAAAAAAACGAATCACTCAATCAGTCGTACTGTTATGAAACTATCCTGCATTCACTGCCAGATATATATATATATATATATATATATATATATATATATATATATATATATATATATTGTGTGTGAGTGTATTTATATTGGACACACCACAAACTCGCTTTCACGACGTTTGACTCTACATTTGAATGATAACTCTAACATTTTTAGGCATTTAAAACAACATGCCTGCCCGCGTACATGCCTTCCCGCGTACTCAATACCATAAAATCCTTGTTGACAACACAACTATACTTAAACATGAGAACAATGAACAAAAACTAAAAATTCTTGAAGCTATATACATAAAACAGTTGAAACCTAACCTGAACAAAATAAACTATGAAATCTCCATAAATATTCTTAAATGTCTATAATTGATAACAGAAGCCATTGGTTTATACCATACTTAATACTTCTCGTTTTCACTCTCGCGTGGTTATGTGTGACGTTACGAGCTGCGACGCGATTTTCGCTTCCAGCGTCTCGTATGCTTGGAGTTTCATTTTCTTTTGTCCGTGTATTGTTTAATATATTGTAATGTAATTGTCATCTTTCATAATGACTTATGTAAGCCGAAAGCTTAGTTATGATTAAAAAATATATATCAATATGGTGATTTTCTTTCGTCTTTTAATGATAATGTTATTAAGCTTATCAGACGATATGAAAAGAATTTACATAAAATAAATAGACAAAACTTGTCTATATTATTTAATGAAACATGCATCAATATATATATATATATATATATATATATATATATATATATATATATATATATCACAGCCGTTGATAGTTCTCAACAGATGAGATAACATTGCATTCTTTTTCAAAGATTTGAAGAATCATTTTTGAGACATTTCAGGTTTTATCGAATCTACCTCTTCTTCAAGGAAAGTCTTTAAGTCCCGGTGTATTTTGGATTTTCTCTTGTAAACCGCATTCTTAATATTGTCCCAAATAAAAAGAAAGTCTTGATATATGATATTGGGAGATTATACTGTTCAAAAGAGTGGTACCACATTCTCCCAAGCTATGGATTTCAAGATTTACAATCCAAGATCTTTCTGATGACACGTGAGTAAGGTGCAGGTGTAGCTTCCTGCGCAAAGTTAGAAAGATAGAGGCTTCTTTCTTTACAAAGCAGTGGACAGAGCAAAACGAAAAGACCTCACAATCCTTCCTGGGAAGTATCGTGAGAATTTTGCGGTTATTATAGAAATCTGTGTATATATATATATATATATATATATATATATATATATATATATATATATATATATATATATATAATATATATATGGATATAGATCCGACAGTATGAAGAAAATATACGGAAAAAACAAACAAAAATCCTAATATCCAATTATGCTGTTTTAATGTTAATATAATGTCAACGTTGGATGTTTCGGTCTAGTAGACCATCTTCAGGACATAATTATAAAACATAATTAACATTAGACTATATTTAATTCAACATGAAAAGACGATGGACATAAGAGTAAGACTAATCAAAACAGACAACTGAAATTTTTCAAGATTCTGTGAAGATTTTAAAATATATTCATAATAAAAATCTTAGGCGGATTTATGAGGCAGGCATAATATCTGTCTCACGCACGGTGAATACTAGACCTGGCTTCTTTAATATTTCCTCTTTTCTAGCAAGATTAATGCTTGATAAACGTACATATAAGTTTTAGATTAAAATAAAATTCTTTTCATTTTTCATTCAAAATACTATATTTCAGGAATACGTTTTCACAACAT